>CABHPR010149325.1:0-29310 GCA_902168415.1 Peromyscus melanophrys | reverse complement strand
TTTTGTAACTAGCCTTGTAACTCAATGAGCCTATATAAAGTCCCACGGACACATTGATCAAAGGTGTCAAACATAAACCATAGAAGTTTGCCTCAATGGTGTTGAACCTGTGGCTGCACTTTCAATGTTTAATCACTGAAATAGTTCATGTAAGATATTTTGATTCTGCCTGAGTTTGAAGCATTGATGTTGTTATCTGCATTCAGCTTGCCTTGGGTCTAGGCAATAATTAGAAGGAGCCAGTAGAGATTAAGCATTCTCAGAGTCCTCACATAGCTACCTCCTTAACCTGCCTAGGCCTCTGGACATCTGCTCTTCTGACTCTGCTCTGGCCCCAGACACTAAGTATTTGTGTAGGCAGACACTTTGTTAGCTACTTAGGGCTTAGCTTGTATGCATAGGTTTTAGTCTGTATGTTTTTCCGTCATGTCAGGTCTGGACCTGTTTGCTTCATTCAACAGAGTCAAACAACTTCCAAAACAGAAGCACCATAGGAAAATTTTAATCTTGTTCTGTCTCAGCAACTGAATGTAGCATGTAGCAGAATGTCTGCGCTGGCTTGAGGACTGACTTGGACTTGGGATAATTAGAATGTAACATTGTCTTTATTCACATAATCGACTCTAATGTGACTAATCTTCAACTTGAAAAACATTTAGGTTTCTCAAACCTCAAAAAAAATTAAACATCTGTGGTTTTAGAGAGAGATCTTGTCCATATCGTCATCAGTATATTTCCATATTTGTGTCAGCTTCCCTGGAGGATGTGTAAAATTACCACCAGGAGTTTCTGTATATATCTTGGGGTGATAGTCAGGGAACTAATGATGCTTGGCCATATCTTCAACACAGTACTTCAGGCAGCAAAGAATCTTGTTCAAAAGTCACGTTCTCAGACCTGAGTGGCCATAAGCCTGACATTTTATGTTGATCAGATTGGATATGTAGTCCAAGAAATGTTTTAAAAGCTCAGGAGATGGTGCCTTCAGGCGTCAGGTAGAACACTCATCTAACATGGGTGGAGAACTGAACCGTGATCTTGTATTGCACTGTGACAGGACTTGGGAGCTAGACCTCCAGGCCCGCCATTTTCCTTAGCAGGTGGGCACCTCCACACACCTGCCACATCTGCGTTCTCTAGTCAATTCCTGTTGCGTTCAGCACACTAATAATTTCCATTCCAACACACTCTAGTTTCCACAGACATTGGCTAACACCAATCAAACTTAAGTATATTTGAACAAACTAATAGCTTCCTTTTCCACAATAGAATGTTTTAAAAACACTTATAGGGTGCTGAATAATTTACTTCATTTCTTTGATGACAGGACTAAACAAACTTTCTCTCAGTGTTCTGGGTTTTCATTCCGTTCTTTTGCTCTGAGCAAGCAAATAGAGATGAGCTATGAAGTTGTAGGCTTCTGCCTTGAAACACAATCTAGTTGACTTATAAAATTTGAGATGTTGACGAAATGTGCAGTCAATATTCAAATAGCTGCAGTTACTTCATTTTGTGTCAACAGAGAAGGTGAAAAGTGCAACTTAACTGGCTTGGTAAGATCGGAAGGAGGGGCCCCGGTACACACAAGAGACAACAAAGAGATAGCTGGGAAGATTTAGTGGCTTGCTTCAGCAGGGGTGGTGAGCAGGCAGTGTGACAAAGTTCAGTCGGGTCAAACAGAGTGCAGGAACTTCCTCAGAGACACTGAAAGCATGGTCATGGCACGGGCATAAAATTCTCAAATGTTGTGATCCCGAGGCAGCCAGCACGATTGTCAATGTGTGCTTCTGTCTAATCCTGCTGTTCCTTTTGATCCGGGAAGTAGAGAAATCACCTTATCTCTCATGTACCAGGATGATATAATTAAAATAGGACATGTTTTTGAAGTGAGGCCTTTAAAGGCTTCAAAGGAGGTGCGGAGTGTTGCAGGATCTGCATCTGTCTGCTTCTCAAAGACAGTTATGAGGGACACATTTATTTAACAAAGACATCCTTCTGGAAGGGGGGCTGCCTCTGTAATGACAGAGAGTGTATGTGATGTCTGCTACTTTGTGCTCACCACCTACAATGCAGACTTTACCCACTGCCATAGTTCTTAAAAAAATAGCACAATATTTTTATACTATATTATTTTACTTCTATAGCAAGATATCCATTGGGGAAAAACATGCAGTTTTCATTAGACATATCTATGCATTATTGTAAATGCAAGCAAATACATGGAATTTCTTTGCAAGGAAGATCATCTACTTGGGATGACTCGATGCCTATGATTTTGCATATGCAGCTTTTTGGCACACCTCTGGTATCTGACCCTATAATTGACCTTGGAAGTGGCTTGCTTTAACTATGATGGATGTACCAGAAGATTTATTTTTGTCATCTAAGAATTGAGTCTTAGGCTATTGGGAGCATAAAAACTGCTTATTGAAGGTAGGCTTGGCAAACCTTTGCTTTCAAATAATCCTCCAGAAGCTCATCTAATTTGGCTAATTAGCAGGAGATAAAATATACCCACATTGTCCTTCGCAATGACTTGAACCCTCTGCCCTTCCTTGATGATAATAGTATTAAATGCATGTGTACTTCTATCACTGAATATTAATTGGCATGAACTCAAAAGAGGATTTTGTTACACATCCAACCCTGTTTCTGAGATGTGTGTTTAATGCCATATGAGTATTTTAATATACCCTGAAAATTGATAGAAATAATGAAGGTGACGTGATTCTTAACTTGCTGATCAGCAAAAAAGAAGTTTAGGTACACCCTAATTGTCGAGGCCTGATTTTAATAAATAATTCAAGAACGAAAGAGCAGTTGTTTCTGAGGGAGGCAGGGGACCATTCAACTAGTACTGACCTTGTCACTGGGAATTAAGCTCTTTCTCGGAATCTAAAAATCAAAGCTTAAAAGGCCACTCTCTCCATAATATTTCATTAACTTTTCGAAATGAAATACCTATTGATTAGATTTTCTTTCAGATAATAAATTCTACATGTCTACTCTGTCACTTCAATTACAGTATTTACTTGTACACAAGGAAATGTTTTTACATCTGAAATGAATATACTTTTCACAATTGCACATTGTTAAACCTCGGAGACTATGATCTCCCTTCTATTCCCTGCGCTCAGGAGAATCTGGTCTCTTCTGTTTTGTCAAGGGATGTTTCTTGCTGCTGCTATAGTTCTTGCCACCACCCCCCTCCAACAGACCTAGCTTATCTAGTTCCATCCTAAGGTCTCCTGAAGAGCCTGCTCCAAAGTAGATGATCCCTCATCTCTCTCCAGCTCCTGCAGATCTGTTGGCACACACCATTGGCTCCTTTTGTGACAAGTTGCCTCTGTTTACTGTGGTGGCTCCCCAGCCACTGTGGCTGGCTTTCATGTTTTCCTGGTGCCCAGATCAGTGATAGGCACAGAGTGTTTCCACACTCAGTGCTTCATGGTTTGGGCTCTGTAGTGTTTGATCTTGACCCGTTGTCTTTCTGCTTGCAGAAATCCACACAGTCTCGGGGATCTTTATCTTATTGTAGTTTCTGTGAAATACCTGAAATCTGGCAGATGTCACACCTGGACCCAATCATAAATAACATGCGAAGTTATTTTATTACTTGTTAAAGGGGGACTAAAAGGAGCGCAAGTATCTGTTGGCTAGTTTCTAGGAAAGATTTTACAGGTCACCCAGATATCAGAGAATGCGTGTGAACTGATGCAGTGTATTTAGTGTCCTTGGAGGATCAGCACTAAGCTACATCTTTCTGTCTTCAACAGTGCCTACTTTCAGAAGCAAAGTCTGTTGGAGTTAGTGTGGTGTGCAGTCAAATGTGAAGCACGCGTTCCCTTCAGACAGACCCGTCCTAAGCTGCCCACCACCGATGCATTAGCATTTTTAGAATAGAGATGTGCTGGTCTCTTAAATGCAGCTTTTTCTCCCTTTGCACTTGACTTGCTTTATTGGATATTATGTTATATTTAACCATGTTACTACATGAGATCTGCTTTAAACATGGTGGAAGATGGGTGGAAAGAAGGCTCAGTGGTTTACAGTGCTTACCATGAAAACATGAATATCTGAGTTCAGAACACCACAACTCATGTAAATGCTGGCTAGGCCAGTAATCTCAGCCTTGGGATTCAGAAAAAGGGATTCCCAGAGCAAGCTGGCTAGGGAAATATCAGGGAGCTATGGATTTTTTTTTTTGAGAGAGAGTATCTCACTGAATAAAGTAGAAGAATGATAGAGTGATTCCTGACATCAACCTCTATCCACCCCACCCCATTTACAAACACACACACACACACACACACACACACGCACGCACGCACGCACGCACATGCACATGTGTGCACACACATATACATACACTCCCCCCACTTACACACAGCTCACATATATACAAATACACATATACCATCTCCACACAGAAGCACATCCCCATACCCCACAAATGCATAAATGCATATACAATCACATATACGTACTACACACACACACACACACACACACACACACACACACACACAGGAAAACAGAAAAAGAAAAAAAAAAGATGTTGAGAAGTAGATTTATTCGCTCACTGTTACATTTCTAGACCTTATGTTATGACCCTTATTCAGTGTTTTTGAATTCTCTGGCAGAGAGCAAAGTCTGTCCATATGCACTTGGAACTTGGTAGCAGAACAGTGACACCATGACACACCAACTTCAGTCATTGCTAGAAGTGCATTCTAGCAAGCACGTGAAAGCGACACAAACTGGACCCCGCTCTGGGCCCCTGTGCTTCACACAGTCCTCTGCTGCTCTGTTCCCTCAGCGTGCTTCTGTGCCTCCCTGCAAGACTTTCCCCTATTCACATAGAGGTTCTCAAAGCCATACCAAGTTAGATCCTGTGCTTGCCTAAGATCGTTCTGGATTTAGCTGTTTCCTGAGTAGTCTGAGATGTGTGTTGTGTGAAAAGCTATTATAGAAGCACTGATACTCACAAGTCAAGATTGGTTCTTACGGAGTGTGAGCTGACTCTGCTGGGATGAGGGAGTAGGTGTCAGGGAGAGACTATGGAAATACCCTCAGTGAAAAGTCCCTGTACTTGAATCTTCCAATTATCTGAGCAAGTTCCTCCTGGCACACTGCTCCAATGGCGAAGTCCTCGGCCCCTCTTCCTGTACTACTACTGGGGAAATTTGAGCTGTGGTGTTCTAGCAAGTTCAGTATGAGGGAAGAATTGAGAGACAAGGAAGCCCCAGAAGCAGAGGAAGAAGGGTCGGAGAAGCTATACCAAGTCCCATCTCCTTAACTGATGCTTTGCCTAAACTCGTAAAGGTCAGTTTTCTCACTTGTCACTCAGCTTCCTAAATGAAAATCTGAGCAATCTTCCTTATAAAAGTGCTTTGAAACTTACAAAAACAACTGTTTTTGACAAGGCAGACAAAAATGTATATAGTAATGAGTAGATGTTTGAACACCTGAGTCTCGAAGATGTAAGAACAGAGGGCATATGTATATCACTTCCTACTTATTTGAATATTCTTGTACTTCTGAGTCTTCCTCAGCTGGACTGTGGCAGATACAGCCTTTGTTACCACACCAGGGTACATGTGGTTTCCTCATCACTAAGCCAGGAGCTTAGTGAGGTTCTAGTGAGGAGCAAAGCCATCTACATGAGCACTAACACTGTGGAGTCCTCAGTACCTCAGTCCCTCCGTCCTTCCCTCCACACCCATGCCTCTTCTGCATGAAATAAAATCTTCCTTGCATAACTCACCAAGTTCCAGGAACACATTCCTGCAAGCCATAGAGGAAAGAGAAACACTTCCCTGTGTCATTTCACTGAGCTGGGGCTGGGCTGATGTCATAGCTGTACTCCTGACTGCCTTTTGGTCAAAAGAAATGTGCATATGTTGAAAAATCGCCAAGGAGGCCTGTTTCCTAGGCATGGGAAAGAAGGCATGTTTTGTCCATCCTCCAAGTCTTCCTTGCACAGATTACTGTCAGATCCCAGCACTTTATTTATAAAAATGCCAGCATGCTCTGATTATTTGGCAAATGACCATGCTTCTGTCAGTGTCAAAATAGCACAGAGAATATAAAAACAACCTCCATTTTTATCGTGCCTGTCACAGCTGGGAGGCCACAGAACAAGGGTCTATTGTTTGAAGAGAGGCTGCAGAGGCAATACTCAAGTTTTTGGTGGCCTCTTGGGTAGAGGTACTGTGCTCATATTTGGTAAACTGTTAGATGTTCAATTCCAGAAAGACACAGATCTTGACTCAAATTAATTTCTTGGTTCAACATTGCAGTTTTGACCCCTTGTTGTTTTGAGACAGGCTGTCTCTTTCTTCTGTAGCATCATAGATCTTCACAGTGCTCCCAGGCCATAGGAAGACAGGTCCAGGGTTGGTGTTCTGCCTAGTGGAATCCACCATGAAATGAACTTCTAAGGAATTCATATTTTATTGCCAAGTAGAACTCCCTAATAAAGACCCTAGGAGGAACATACACACGCTTCCTTCCGGGGGAACAAGGGATGAGCAGCACGTGATGTCTGTTTACTGAGCATTGGCTCTGGTCTCCTCATGCTCCTTCACTCTTAGGTCTGGATGAGTCCCGGGGCAGTGGTACTTCCTCTGTTAGTTAGCAGTTGTGAAGCATATGTATGAATATCAACAGCCCTGATTCTCAGGCTTCAGTCTCGCTTCCTGATATTATTTGTTGTTCCTGGAGAACGGTTACCTCCCCTCCCCAGACACAAGCTGTATCCTTGTATGGACCTTTTGATGGATGAATTGGAATCCTTTACCATTAGTAGCCATTCATCAGCATTTTCTGCTTTTAAGAATTTTTTTAGGAGAATGAAACACTCCTCTAGAAAGAATTAATCATATGATGGCTTAGTTTCCACAGAGGGAATATTATTAGGTCATTTATGGTCAGTTGGGGAAAGAGCTTGAAGTGGTTTTTAATGAAGAAGTTTCACACTGGAGCTTGTGAGGGGTGATGAGCTTCCAGGGGCTTTTCATGGATGTGGCTAATCTAGCAGTGTACAAGACAGGGCCTTAGATCGCTCCCGAGGATGTGTAAAACAAGACTGGCCTTAGTGTAGAAGTACCACTCCACTGAAGGAGGTGTATAGTGACTGTGACTTCACTGTCAAATTCATGACATTTCAGTAGTGTTGAAAAGAATTTTGGTCTAAATATCATACTAAAGTTGGATCTACACCTAGATAAACATGCAAAAATGACCCTGCCAGAAAGTGTAGTGTCATTTTATAGATAAAAACTTACCGTGTTTGGCTGGGGGTAGACCCTGTGCTTAGCATGTATTTAGTATGTACAAGGCCCTGTGTTCATTCCTCAGAACACAGACAGAGTGGATGGGGCACATATGGAGAAGCCAAGATCAGTTTATACCATCATGTGAATAGAGCTGAAGGTAAGTAGAGAAGCTGGATGACCCTCAGCGTTGTAATCTGTGGAAAGCCAGCCTTGGCAATTAGGAAAACAATCTCCAGTGTGTCCTCCAAAAGTCCACTTGTGCCAACTTGACATTTAATTTCATCACAACTGCAAGCATTGAGAGTGTCTTTCTTCTTTCCACCCCAGTGATGGTGGTCGTCTGCCCCCGTCTCACCTGAGGCTTACAGTTTTGATGCTAGGTGCCATGTCTGTGCCCTTCCCATGCTTTCCTTCCTGAAGTGTCCGGTGGATCCTTCTCCAAGTGTTCTTCTCCAACCCACCTCTGTCACACCACACGACAGACACACTACATCCTTGAACAACCATGTTCTCACCCTTTCAGACTTCTCTTGGTTTCTTTCCCCTCTATGCTCTACCACATTCTCTGATGACATGGAACCTGCTGAACCACGTTTCCACTTTTTTTGGGGGGGGGGCTCTTTCTACTCTATTTATCAAGGGTTTCTTTTTCCTTTAGACGTGTAGGAATTTTCCTCTAATAGTTAAAACCATGGACTATCTGTACCTTTACAGAACTCCAGGCATAAACATTGGTAGGGTTGCATTAGAGTGGCATGGCTGGATTGTCCAATAGGCAGTGCACCAGCTTGGAAGCATGTCCTGCCATAAAGACCTTCACAAGTACTATCCATTTTCTGGTAAATTATTTTTCTCCTTCAAGTCTCAGATTTTGAATCAAGTTACTTGCAGGACATTTATAAAAGTAAAACTAAACAAACAAATAACAATTACCTTGCACAGAACCAGAACCTGTTATATGATCATGAAGGGCAGCTATTTATCTCTCACCTGGTCAGAATGTCTTCTACCTTACCTTATTTTAGCATAAGCCTTCTGTGACAAGAAAGGGGAATCTGAACAAAACAACTTCACAGTATTCAGAATTTTATAATAAATATGTGGCTAGTAAAAAGATAGGCAACATACTAACTTGTAGCAGGATTTTTTGGACTGCCAGCCCCCAAATAATAACATGGAGACTTATAATTAATTATGAAAGACTGACCTGTAGCTTAGGCTTGTTTCTTACTAGCTTTATAACTTAAATTAATCCATTTCTATTCATCTATGTGCTGCCACTTGGCATGTGGCTTTTGCCTCTCCTCCTACATGTCCTCCTTCCTCTGCATCCAGCTGGTGATCCCACTTTTCTTTCCTGAGACCTCTCTGTCCCCAGAAGTCCTGCCTAGCATCTTCTTGCCTAGATATTGGCCATCCAGCTCTTTATTAAACCAATCACAGTGACATATCTTCACACAGTGTAATGGAATATTCTGCAGCACTAACTCATAACAGAATATGTGTTTCTTTTTTTTTTCTTTTTTTTCTTTTTTTTGGTTTTTCGAGACAGAGTTTCTCTGTGTAGCTTTGCGCCTTTCCTGGAGCTCACTTGGTAGCCCAGGCTGGCCTCGAACTCACAGAGATCCACCTGCCTCTGCCTCCCGAGTGCTGGGATTAAAGGCGTGCGCCACCACCGCCCGGCCACAGTATGTGTTTCAAGCTTACAGTTACTCCCCTCAAAATCCTGTGATAGTTTCTTGAAAATGAAAAAAAAAATCACTGTTTCTTTATTACCTTCCTCTTCTCTTCCAACATTAACCAGTGCACTATGGCAGAGATGCTTCCAGGAGGGTGTTTGGAGGCGAGAATGAGTTACATCAAAATTATTGTTTTATCCTTAGCAGCAAAGACCCTGATCACACACCCCCTGCTCTTCCTTACCAGACTTTCTTCACCGCTTTTCCTTTCCCTGGATATGTCTTCAATATGCTCTTTTATTCTTTGAATTCCCAAACTTTCGGGTTTGCCTAGGAGAGTCCAAGTTCACTGGTGTGTTTCCACAGTGGTAATTAATAATACCTACTTTCACTCATAAGAACGTCTTATTTAGATGATAAATTCCATGGTCCACCTATTTATATCTATCCTTGATCTTTAGCCTTGAAAATACTCAATGTCCATCCAAAAGATATCCACAGATCTACAACTTCTCTGAATTCCTTTCTCAGCCATCTCTCTTTTTGTATCTCCACAGCCACATACTGTTGAAATGTTTCCTGATTCTTATCCTGCTAAATTTTCAGGTTATGTCACTTGTGTACATGCAGTGTGCCACACATGTAACCTTCCAAAGTGGGTAGTATTCCCTTGAGATTCATGATAGTTAGGTGCAACACACTCAATTACTCCCCTACTTTCTTCCAGATAGTCAATAATGGAGTTGTATTCTAATTTCCAAAATGAGCCCTATTAGTTTTTCATTATTCTACCTTAGCTCTTCTTCCAACCATGTGAGAAATCCATTATAGGTACTAAAGACTACTTGGCTGAGGGTTAGAAAAATATGTAAATTCCGGGCTGAGAACATGGCTCAATTGAAAGGTTCTTTCCTTTTAAGCATGAGGACCTGAGTTCAATTCCCAGAACTTATATAAGAATCTGGGCATGATGGTGTATGTTTGCAATCCCAGCACTAGATTCCTGGAGACTCACTGAACAGAAAACCTAGCCAAATCAGCCAAGTCATGGGGTACCCGGTCTCAGAGCCTGTGGAATGACACTTCAAGATATCCCCTGGCATCTACACACATGGGTACACATGAACACACTCATGTGCATCTACACCCCACATGCAAACGTGCATGCACACACACACACACAAAGTGAGGGAGGGAGAGAGGAGGGAGGGAGGTAAATTGTGAGAATTAGATTTTCTGAAGTTTAAATGTTGTCCTGTGGCATACACCAGGAGTGGTGAAGGCTGTGGAGTTGGATGTTTAAAGCAGGGACGAGGGACGTGCCTGTTGCTGTAGAAGTGGTGAGTTTCTGGATTTGAGTAAAATAAACCAGGATTTTGGTGCTTGAAGTAATTACACTCTGGAGAGAAAAGAGAAGGCTGGAGACAGTTATGAATGGCCTTGCATCTCGGGCTGTTGGGAACGTGTGGATCAGTGGCTGACATCTTCACAGCTTTTTTAAGTGAGCTCTTTTTGTGTGGTCACAAATTTCAGACCAGAACTTGACAAAAAGCATACCCCCGCCTCTTCTTTTCAGGGATATTAACCTTAATTGGGATGGCAAATAATGACTGTCATATCAAGAGGGGAAAATATCTCCAAACAGTTTCTAAAACTGTTTTAATCTTTCTAAAAATGTGGAATCCTAAAGACATTTTTATTTTTTTTTAGGTGTGATCTGTTGAGTGCTGCGGTTTCACTGGCTTGTTTAATTTCAGTGCCAGAATTGGCAAGGAGTTTCCATAAAACAAATAAAATTCTTGCAAGGAGCCTAAGTAGGTGGCATTGTTGGTCCCAACTCAATCCTCCATCCCTGGGATCTGTCGCTTTGAGGACTGTAATAACAAAGAGAACTATTTAGTAATTCTTCTTGTAAGGTTCTTGACACTGGGATAAAGTTAACTCCATCTCTATGTCATTGGGGTCATGATGTTTAAATTTAGTTTACTGAAAATTGTGATTGTTAATATCATGAGCTTTCAAAGACGTCACACAAATGAGGACTAGCATGCAGACATTTTTATTTTACTGATGAGGCATGCCATAGTGACGACCTGATTAAAATTATGTTTACTTCACTGGGAATGTGTGACATGTGAATGCACAGGGTGACTCCTGCCTGTGTGACATCTGTGTTCCATGGACCATCTTATGGAGCCACAGACATGACAAAACTGTGAGATCTTTTTGAGCTGACTTATTTGAACCCCAAAGCTTGAGTCTTAGAATCACTATGTAGTTTTGTTTACTGAGGCACCCTGAGCAATGTAGCTTTGCTTCTATATGGGAGACTGCTTAGACCTGGCTATCTGGGGCAGATGGCTTCTGGATACTGTCTTCCTGGTTAGGACCACCACCTTTTGGCACGATAAGTCTGTGTATGTGGTGAGGGGGAGAGTCACTTAGTAATTCTCAGCTGAATGTTTACTTAGAAACTTCATTCTCTGAAGTTGTTAAAAGAACAGAAGTTTGTAAACAGTATAGATACCATCATGGCTTTTAGCCCCGATCTGGCCTGGCTTCTAAGTTTATTTTGAATTACAAAAACACATAACTTTTCTCCATCTAAGCATAACTTACCTTAACTATTTTCCAAAATTCTAACTTTAATCAGGAAAGCACCAACTCTTATTGAGTATGTGGGAAAATAATTATTTACCAAAGAGCAAATGAGTTTAGTCTTAAATATTTGCTCACATTTGACTACTTGTGTGATTTTTTTTTTCAGAATCATGGGAATATGTCAGTGTGTAGCATCTAATCATGACATATTTCTACACCAGAAATTACAAATTGATTTTAACTCCTGGTCTATTCTCACCTATTGCTAATGACTCTCTGGAAGGACTGGATTGTGAAGGATGCCAAGGCTGCATTTGGCTCCATGACAGCATGTGAAGGTCAAATAGCAAGTTGACTCTAGAAGAAAATCTGTTAGAATATTGGCATGAGCTTGTTCATCCTCATATATGCACCCCCAGAAAATGTGCAAGGACTAATATGCCAAACCACTTAGCATTTAGCGTGATAACTATGGGTAAGAGACTTGAATTCTTCTTTCTCATCTCATCTTTCCTTCTAAGAAAATAGCCAAAACATCTCTAGAAAATATTTCTGTCTATGCTCTTTAATTCTCCATCCATGAGTGCAAGTCTGTTTTCCAAAGAATAAACAAATACGTCCAAATGAAGTGTCAAAAGAGCTGAACAGGACAGTGTGAGACTTGGATGAATGTCTGGGGCCCATCTGCTTTGCATTCAGATCCCTGAGGTCAGTGCCTCAGGGCCCGTTCTCGTGGTTACCCTGTCTTTCTTCTCCATTTTCCTCTGGACTTGGCCAGAAAAGGATGAGCTATGTGGGAAGCCCTGTCAGCTGGCTCAGAATTCACCCTGGTCTGCATATCCTCGCTGCAAAAGCCCCACGAGCAGAGAGGACATGAACCCTGCTGGGGAATAGCGTGGGCTGCTTTGGGTTTGAGGATCAGGAATCCTACTTACTCTGCCCCTAGTTGTCTCTCCTGCTGGAAAATGCCAATACTCATTGTCAAGAACAACTGAAGGTGGCATGGCAGACCATGTAAGTGTGGTTCATCGATAATACTCATAATATGAATAAGCATTTAGTGGAATGAAGGTTAACTACAGATATTCCAAGGTATCCCAGCCTCCTCCTAGAACTGCTGAATGCTGTGCTTTTACAATTCATGTCTTCCTTGAAATTCCTTCTCCATGGTGTCTTGGGCTTTTCTTTGTGTCAGTGTCTGTCAGGAATTCCTGCTTTGCTCCCCTCCATTTTCTCTTGCACCCCGATGCCCCCTCTCTGGAGCATCACTGGGTTTTACTCACCCTGTGATCATTTCCATTGATGTACAAGCACACTGTACTGTTTTACATCTTTGCACACTGTACTGTTTTACATCTTTGCACACTGTACTATTTTACATCTTTGCACACTGTACTGTTTTACATCTTTGCACACTGTACTATTTTATATCTTTACAAGTGACTCTTTGCCGGGTGGCAGTGGTGCACGCCTTTAATCCCAGCACTTGGGAGGCAGAGGCAGTCAGATCTCTGTGAGTTTGAAGCCAGCCTCATCTACAGATCAAGTTCCAGGACAGGCTCCAAAGCTACACAGAGAAACCCTGTCTCGAAAAACAAAAACAAAACAAAAAATAACAAAAAAACAGGTCACTTTTTTAGCCAAGCATGGTAGTGCTTGCCTATAATTCCAACTCTCAGGAGATAAGGTAAGAGGATCACCATAAGTTTGAGGCTAGCTTGTGCTGCTCAGCCAAGGTCAGGCACGTACTAACCAAGTGTTCTACTACTAGTCATATCCTCAACCCTCCTTCTACCTTTTATTTTGAGTTGGGGACTCAATAAATTGCCAGGACTAGCCTTTAACTCACCCTCTGTCATGGTTTGGTATTGAATCTAAATCATACTGCCTTAGCTTCCTGAGTAGCTGTGATTGTAGGCTTATAAGACTAGGCTCAGCTTAAGAGCCAGTCTTTCTTGATTGTACCTACCTTTTCCATTATTTTGCTGTTTCTGTCTTTTCTTGGAGTGAAGTATTGTAATCTATACACTCTCTTACACAATCTCATCTCACATAGACACCAAAGAGGTTCTTATTAAGACTTTTGTGACCACCATATTCCAAAGCCTATGGTCAATTCTCAAGCTTTACTTTACTCAATTCAATTAATCACTTCCTTCTTTTTGAAAAATTAGAGCAGCTTGATTTCCTACAAATCAATCAACTCTGCTTTTCTGGCTCACTGGTTGCTGCCAAATCTGTCTTGTGGCTTTCTTGTCCTTGTTCAACCTGTAGGCATTGAAACCCTGAGGCTCAATACTGGGATCTCTTATAATCTTTATCCATAGTCATGCTCTATGGAGGGTGATCTCACTCGTATCAGAGCTTCAGATGCTAGCCCTACCCTCGTTATTTTGCACCAGATCTTGGAGACCCAACTTTCAACTGTCAACAGGCATCCTTACATGGACGATTAATGAGTGACTTATTTGTCTGTCTGTCTGTCTGTCTGTCTGTCTGTCTGTCTGTCTGTCTGTCTGTCTATCTATCTATCTATCTGTCTGTCTGTCTGCCTGCCTGCCTGCCTGTCCGTCCGTCCGTCCGTCCGTCCATCCATCCATCCATCCATCCATCCATCCATCCATCCATCTATTTACTTTGATATAGGGTCTCATTATGTAGCTCTGGCTGGCTTAGAACTCAATATGCTGACCAGGATGGCCTTGAACTCACATAGATGTGCCTGCCTCTGTCTCTGGAATTCTGGGATTAAAGGCATGTGCCACCATGCACTCAATATTAACATTAAAAATTCAGTTCTTAGGATTGGGAGATGGTTTGCCTCATAAGCATGGGGACTATAGTTTCATCCCAAGAACTCATGTATAAATGGTGAGTGTAGGGGTGTGTGCTTGTAATCATGAGGTAGAGAATGGAAATGCTGGGTGCTTGCTGGGAGCTTGCTGACCAACAAATCTAGCCTAATTGTTGAGCTGTAGTCTTCAATATTTAGGCTGGATCATGCTTCTGAAGATGACACCTGAGGTTTCCTTCTGGTCTCTATACACATAAGAACATCATGCACTTGTGAGTACACATACACACACACACAGATGTCACACACATATACACACACAAGGACATCACACCATGCTCAAGCACATGCACACACACACACACACACACACACACACACACACACACACACGTGCACGTGCGCACATGCACACAAAAGAAAAACTGAACACTTGGCTTTTTTCCCCTCTTCTCTCTAAACCTGCTCCTTCTCTAGTATTTCTCATCTTATCAGGTGCTCACGTCAAGGGAAACTTCGGCAGCATTCTTGCCTTTTCTCATCCTCTAACACCTATATTTAGTTAATTATCAGACCCCATTAGTTTGTTATTCAGATTCCATTTGGAATCCTGCTCTGACCACTTCCATTATCTTGATCCAGATTAGCACCATGTCCTGCGGAGTGTGACTGACCACTCCAGACTTCCCCTCTGCAATGCCACTGTCTGTTCCACACATTGCAGCCAGCCAAAGTGACTGATTAAAAACACAAGTTAGTTCAAAACCGTCCAATGGTTTCCCAATTCCCTGGGAGTAGAATGCAAAACTGCCTACCTGGCTCACAAGTTCCCCACGTAGTCTGGCCCCTCCTCCTCTAACCTCATCTGGTCCACCAGCTCTTCTGTCTAATTAGCCACCATTTCAAACACTCTGAGGAATTGCTCTGTTGTTGAGTCTCTGAGTTAATTTTTCTAAGTAAACATTTCATCATAAACCATAGAATCAACTTTTTTCCAAATCAAAGACATTTTATTTTCTTCCTTTTTTTTTGACCACCTGCAGAACTAATGAAAAGGGTCATGAATTTGCTGTTAGTGAAGTATTTCTTGGAAGGCATGGCTCTCCACACACGTCCAGTTCCCATTTTCAATTTAGGGAAAATATAACTTGTGAAAAACAAAAGTACAAAAAAAAGTAAAATACGAAAGAAATGCCTTTTTCCTTTAAGGGTTTTGACTTGATCAGAAAGACCAGGAACCAGATGAAGCCATTTCCTGCATTATGTAAACTGTGTCTAAGGAAGAAATATGCCTGTACTGTTCAGGAAAACATGCCATTGTTTCTGGTGCCATTTGACATTTCTTCGTCTACGAAGCAATTGATACTTGCACTCAAAGCTAATCATTTGGGGAAGTGTTTTTGATTTTTCTTAGATAGGTGTAGTACTCAAGTTTCAAGACAGTTATTCAAAATTAGGGTGTTTTTGGCTGTTTGTTTATTTTGATAAAAAGCCCATTTGATGAAGGATTTATTGTGGTTGGCTGTCCTGAATTGTCCATGATTTTTGTATATGATCGCCAGCTTTACCCACATTGACTCACAGTGCAGACCTTGTTGTGCATTTTCCTGACAAATATTTTCCTTTCCTAAGGCAGAGATGGGAATAGACTTGTGCTAAACAACGTAACTAAACGCTCTCATTGACTGGTCTACCATCTATCTCACGTGATGGATGTGCCTGAGAACCCACATCCTGTGAGCTTTTCTCTTTTTAAGCATCATTTTGAATAACATCATTAAAGAATGGTCTAGCTGCCCCACCACACCTTGTAAGAAATAGTAGCAGAACTGTCAAAACTGAAATATCGATTTTTTCCATGGATTTTGTGTTTGCTTATTTTTCTATCTTTCCCATCAGACATTTACCTTTATAATTTAATTTGTTACTCAGTTGATGATCATGTAAGAACTCTGAGACGGATTCAGATAGAAGCTTAAATTCTACCCTTACAAGTCTAAGAGGCTTTTGGGTAAATAAGCAGTAGGAAACAGAATACAGTTAAGTGTTAGAAAGGAAGAGAGGGTCTCAAGATTGAAAAGGGATTGCATGTGTGTTTAAGAACCAAAATCCAAGTTCTTACTTCTATTCTGGATCTTTGATTGTGACTTTTCCAACAATAACTGCCTCTAAAATTGGTTTCAGTGGTTGTATGAGCCTAGGTGAAGACTTGAGGCCAATAGGGAAACGAGCAATTCCAGTGTTTGTACTGAAAAGCTGCATAGATCTTCAATCAAATAGAAAGGGCTTTTTTCAATTTATACCACATAGCCTTCAGGTTTGTTTGTTATATAATTGTCAGTGATTTCTAGATGCAGCTAATTGTTGGGGGAAAGGATTGGGAAGAGGATCTTGGTAGTATACTTCCTTGTGACTAGTGTTTAATGTAAGTTGAAGATTTATTACACTCCCTGGTAGCTGCTAGGTCAAAATGCCATGCATTTGCTTTTGAGATTGCCTTAACAATTTTGCAATCGAAATCTTTATGTGGAAGAGAAGCTATTTCATGTTTTTCACTAGAAGTAAGCACTGCTTCCTTTAGGGACACTATGAGGAAGAATTCCTTTTACGTCATTTTCTGTTTCTGTCTTGCGTGTTTGTAGAACATATTTTCAGGGGAATTCCTTTGATAGTCTTCACTGAGTGTCAGCAAAAGATATTATTTTTGGCTTCTGTCCTGATTAGCCCAGACATTTTAATGTGTGTTATGATGGGTTACTTGATGGATAGTCAGTCACCTGTACCCTGTGATCAACCGAATCCTGGCCTCTGGAATGAACCCTCAGTGGTGGAATGTCATAATTTCCCATCTTCTACTTGATTAATACTTCCTTTTGAAACCTGAAAGGGAAATGTCTGGAAGTATCCCTCGATGTACAGCCCCATCATGATAAGAAGGAAGACATGTCTTTTATGGGGAAGAATTCCAAGTTGATCATAATACGTTCACTCAGGGCAAGCCATTAGACATCTTCCCTTTAAAAGAGGAAAACAAAATAAACACTGAGAAGTGTTTTTTCCTAAAATCTTACGGACACAAACGCCTTTATTTAGATCTGAAAAATAATAGCCACGTGCATGTGAATAAGGAAAAGAAAATTGTTATGTGACAAATGACAAAGGAACTTAGTTACAATTCGTGAAATTACACAAGGTACCTTTAGAGTTGTGAATGTATCATAAGATGTCATGGGAAATATGAAATTCTGGTTTGCCCTTTATTTTTGAAGAGTAGATAGAATATTTACTATGCCTGGAGCATTTTGGGTATGAAACCATGACATTCTTTAAGATATAGAATTATTTTGTAAAGAATCCTACCCCCTCACTATTTTAGAAACAGTGTGTTCCTTTTAACCCCCCAGCTACACACTGCATTTCATTGTCTCTGCAGGTGTAACTGTTTAGGAGATGTTTAATTAAACTTCTGGTGTTTACAGAAAAAGTATTAATTGATTCACTCTATTTAATACTTATTGAGTCTAAAATACGGAATGCCTCTTCTTCTAGGAG
Source organism: Peromyscus melanophrys (assembly GCA_902168415.1). Classification (NCBI taxonomy): domain Eukaryota; kingdom Metazoa; phylum Chordata; class Mammalia; order Rodentia; family Cricetidae; genus Peromyscus; species Peromyscus melanophrys. The sequence goes on along the minus strand of CABHPR010149325.1, from coordinate 11,404 downwards.
GCTGGGTGAGCTCCCTGCAGAACATTAGCATAAACACAACATTTGCCCTCCTCGAGTTAGTCAATCATGTAGTCTGAGAGACCGGAGGAAACTGTAAATAAACTAACATATGACTATGGCATGAGATCATTTTTCTCCATTAGCAGTAGAGGGAAACGGACCTTGTAACACAATGACACCTACAGCAACACCACAAGAATAGAGAAGGAAAGGCGACATTGGTCTCACCAGAGTAATAGTGCAGGAAATACCTGAGGCAGGAAAGAATTTCACTCATGGAAACAATGAATGTCAGAGGAGAGCATCAAGGACTGGGTATAAAAAGAGAGCAAGGGGACAAGAAGCCAAATCAAGTCTGCTCGAGGGAGCTGGAGCATCAAGGGCTGGGTATAAAAACACAGCAAGGGGACATGAAGCCAAGTCTGCCGAGGGAGCTGTCCACATGTTGGTCACATAGCAATGGGGCATCTGAAAGAGGAACAGCAGTTGTGTGTGGGCACAGTAGGGAAATAGGTAGTTGGGAGACGGGCGTGGTAGAAAGGCTTTCATTCCTTATTGTTTCATGCTATTAGGAACATTTGAATGCATTATCTATTAATAGTTTCTATTTAAAAACGATAATGGGAAGCCACATACAGTTTTATGTAAGACTATATCATAGCATGCTTTTGTTTTGAAAAGACTTACATTGGTATCAGATGGAGACTAGCTCAAATGAGGCAAGGTAAAGTGAAGTCTGGCTGCATATTCTCAGGAAGGGTGATGCAGCCAAGAACACAGTTATGGCAGCAGCCTGGGGGATAATTGCAACTTTTCTGTATGACTGTCTGGGAATTATGGATCAGAAATTAGGGATAGGGGAGGGAAGCTCAGGACATAGCATGCCTAATACAACTGTGCCCCTTAATGAGATAGAAACCTGCATGGCAAGAATCGGTTAGAAATTTGCTTAGTGCGTGGAAAACCTGGCTTGTCTATGAAATCCTGAAGAGATGCTACCCAGTGAGTCATTGAGCATGTGGCTGAGCACTTTAGCAAGGGGTCTGGGTTAGAAATCAAAGTTCAGGGGTGATCAGATGTTACATGTGGCATGTGACATTCACAGCTTTAATGGAGGAAGGGGTCTCCTGAAGTGTGAAGGAAAGAAGTAGTGTGGGGACTGAGCCCTAGACTTTGCCCACACCCTCAGGTTAAAGAAGGAGGATCACCGCAAGAGGCAAACCAGGAGAATGTACTGTCTCTGAAAGTCGGCACTCTGTGAAGAGTGGGGGTCCAGGAGACTCCAGTCCTAGCCTAGAACCTGCCCCCTGCCCCCTCTCTCTTTTTTTCTAATTAAAACAGGTCATCTAATGTCTAAAAGGGTTGCCTCCTTACTTCCTTTCTGAATCTGTCTCTCTACCCTTCTACCCCTCCCTTTCCCTCTTCATTTCCTTCCTTCTTTCTTTCTGCAATGTGGGGGATTGAACTCAAGGACTTGAATGTACTAAGCACATGTTCTATCATGAAGTCATATCCCCAGCCCCTTGCATTGGTCATCTGCTAAGTGGAATGAAATGAATCTAGTTGATCTGTCACCCTGTCTTGAGATGAACAATGTTGAAGGTAGATATCAATGAAATTGATGTGTTCTTTGTACTTATTCATCTATAAAGTTGATTATAATTATTATATGATATTTTATAATTGTGGTGAATTTATTTCCTCATTTGTGTTTCAACTTCACCACTTGTACAGAGTGTCATAGAAAAGTTAAAGTAGAGTTAGGCTACCAACCCATATTGAATTAATGTATATACTTTAAAGAAATGGTAACAAGAAATTTAACAAAATACAGTTGAAAGGAGAAAATCTTTAACCACAGCTGGCATTGTTTGAAGTCAAAATCAATTTTTTTCCTGAATTACTTTTGATAACAGCTAACTTTCTTCTAGGGCAGCAAAAGCTCAAAAACTCTGGCTGTTACAGGGTTAAATTGCCAAGTTCAAGAAAGTCATTGGGAAGGAAAGAAAAAGCCTTTACACAACTTTGTTAAAACAAGAACAAAGAGTCCATGGAAAGCACCAGGTGTGACATAGAAAAGATAAGGAACAAACTCGTCTGTGTGCACATCACTCTTAGATTATTTAATGACTGGAAAGATGACCTCCACCAAAAGGTGTGGCGTGAAACCGAACACTAATCACATACTGCACCAACTCTGATTTCCAGGGGCTGGGCCCTGGTGCTGACAGTCTCTGTGTCCACTGTAAGACAGCTTTGTCTCTTGCTTAAGTTTACCTGTATTGGAAGCCCTGCTTGCTGGCAAGGCTCCGTCTGCCTCCTACCTCCTTGGTCTCTCTCTCTCCTTCCCTGTAGAACTCAGAAACCTGGTGTGACTCTTGACACACTGGGGCTCTCTTTTGTTTCTTTATTCTAGCCCCCACAATTAGGTAACCATTTATGCATCCCTGTCTTGTAATTGAGATGCAGGTTGTGATTCCCCTTGACCCCCATGATGATCTGTGGCACCTGTCTTTCCTTCTCCCTATATCATGAGATTAAAGCATTAATGAGGGAGTCTTAAGCAATGCAATAAAATCTATAATTAATTAACTGCCCCGAAGATGATTGTATTAGGGATTAAGAAGCTCCTCTCAGCTCACCATAGCTGCTACAATAAATAAAGATATAAAAAGTCAGGGGGGTAATTTTCAAATGAGCCTCCACCAATTCTGTTAATACTTATTGGATCCTATCAATACCCAGTGTTTGTAACATCATTCATCCTGGTTAGGAGTGTCTTTCCTTTCACAGCAATAGGAATTTATTGGTGACTGAATAAAGAAATCTATACATTCTCCCAAGATCTCACTGTAATAAAAGTGTGTTTAACATCTACTATGAACAGAAATCTCAGCACATTGCCTGGTATATCAGAAGGGCTGGGAACAGGTGTCAGGAGAGAATTTTGCTGGGAGAAGACATGTTTATAAAAAATAACTTTAATAATACCATTTTAAGAAAAAAATACAAAGGTGGTGGGGGCAAAGCTCAGCCCTAATAACTAAGGACTTTCTTGTTTTCTATCTCACACTATGGTATCAAGATGTTTTCAAAGCTGCTTCAGTTTGGGGTAGTTGACTAACTAGGGAGATGAGAGATATTATATCAAACATTACTTCAGATAAATACGTTTAGAGATTTATTTTACTTCTAATTATGTGTACATGTATATATGCATGTGAGGCCAGAAGAGGGTGTCACATACTCTGGGGCTGGAGTTATGAGCCACCCTACATGGGTGTTGGGCAAACTCAGGTCCTCTGCAAGACATATTTTTAACCTCTGAGCCATCTCTCCAGCCCCTTGTTTATGTTTAAAGTATTAGAAAAGACTTTGAATGGGTCTCAGGCTGATCAGCATGGGTTAGTGGATAAAACAGTATTTCATTATCATTGTTTCACATGAAATTCTTTCTATTCAATTGCATTTTATAGATTTCATTACTCAGCCATTGACTTCAAGCAGATGAAAATAAAATTGGAGTTAAGGATATACATTTTAATAAACTTACTGATTTTCAAACTTGTTAGTTTTGCTGGATAATTCTTTGCTTATGTAAGCAGAAGACAGGATAAATCAATACTGAAACAAAGTAAAATTAGGACACCAGTAAAGAAGTGTCTAAAAGAAACAGACAAGTATTTTGAAACAACGGCATGTCCCGAAGTACATAATTGGATTGGCCATTAGGAATATTTGTTGAGCCAAGAATGATACTGATTATTTCATGTAGTTGGTTCTTTGAGGGTTGAAGGACTGAGAACTTCCGTCAGAACCCATTGCTCATGCATGAGGGGCGATGAAACTGCTTCGTTGACCAAACGTGAGGTCTGCTCTTCTTTGTAGTCACTTGGACTGAGCCATTCCCACTGAACCAGTCCCACCGTTCCTGAAAGCAACTCTAGTTCTTGCAGCAATCCCAGGCATTCCCCGGCCTCTGTGGACACTCAGTGTCTGGGCTCACTCTTTAGAAGCTCATCTTCTGCTTCTTGGGAAGGAACTGTTTAGGTGACACCCAACCAGTATAGCCAAGAGGCAAGAGAAGAAAAATAAAAACCCAAACAAACCTAACCTAGTAGTAGTCGGGGCAGTGAGGGTGAAGGGCAGAGAGGAGAGCGTAACACTTCCCATTTGTTGCATTTAGGATATTGGAAATAGGATTTGACTCTTGTTCATTTGAAAGACAGTACAGGATTTGTGGAATACTGGGTTCGCAAACACTTCTTGTGGGCTTCTTTTGGCTGCTATGGTGTGCTGAAGGTACTGTGTGCCGAGGCTCCTGCCATCAAACCTGACAACCTGCGTTTGACCCTGAAACCCACATGTTTTAGGAGAGACTCCTACAAATTGTCCTCTGACGTTCACACATAATCTGCGCTACATTCACACTCATGGGCATCCTCCCCAACATAAAAACAACAAATCAATAAAAAGAACTTGTGTTTGAATGTCCCAACTGGGTGATGTTTCCCCTCTCCCTGTTCTGTTACATCTTCTCTCCTCAATTTGATCCCAGGGGCTGCAGGGTGGATGGTCCTGGAACACCTTCCAGGTTTTCTGGATCTCCAGACCAAGGTCACAGTTGGCATTTAGTAAACACAGGTCAAGAAAGACTAAAAAAAGCAGCAACAGATACACCTCTCTATTCGAAGAGTTAGCTATGAGTTCCATGGGTATGTTTTCAGAAAGTGATCTCAATGTGTGTCTTCATACTGAGAGGAAAGAATAGCAGGGAACTGACTTGTTTTGTAGGGAGAAGGGAAGCAAGGCTGCTGGTGGACTCTTGGCTTAGAATTTTAGAGAGTGGGATGCATCCAAAGCCCAGTCCCCCATTCTTCCATTGTCCTTCCACCCACACACTTGCCTCGGCTTTCTGTCCACCTGATTCTGCTGTCCTCATTCCCATCGGAAGGACACTTACTAAGCTGCTAGGTGACATTCAACAACAGTGTTGTTTTTCCATGTGGCTTTTTGGCAATCAGTGTCTTAAAAGAAACACTGTGAATGGGGGTAGCTGAACCCTACCCCATCTCTCCTCGGCAAGTACTAAAGAAATCAGAACAGTATGAGGGTCCCACTCATTATGTTCAGGTCTGGTTCTGTTTAAATTATAAAAAGAAATTAGACAAGCTTGGTACAATCTTGGTTAATTAAAAAAGATGACTTTTTCCTTCATATTTTTTCAAAATGATTAAAAAATTCATTCTTTTCCATGATGTAGGATGAAGTACAACTCGTTCTTGAGACAAATAATTGCCAAGTTCTCATGCTATGTTAATTATCTGAATTTACTAGATCTTTCTGCCTCTGTTTAGCAAAAGCAATGAAAGCATGTGCTCATGTTAAAGGAGGCAGATTTCTGAACAACCCCACAACCCCAGCTTTTCACAGCAGTAGGTGTGGTGTAGCCACAGTGTTCAGCCTCTGCCTCCCCCAGCCCTCCTCTGTTATCTCCGCCCTGCTAACACAGCAAACAGGACTTTGTACACGAGTTTGTTTCTTCTTCTTTTCTTGCCTGTCTTGAAGCCACAAACACAGATTGCGCATGTTCAAGTTCAGCACGCATTGCCAGAGGTAGGCATTCTCTCTGTCTCTGTCCCTGCCCCTCTCCGTGCCCCCCCAAGCCCCCACAACTAACAAAATGAGAACCCACAGACCAGCAGCTTATAGAATGATCGACCCCTTTCAAACGCCATCTGTGTATCTAAGCAAGCTTGGACCCTTGTAGGGTCTAGTCTCCCCCCTGTGTTCTACCTCCTTCTTAGTGATTTATACGTGAAGGAAATGGACATAAAAGGACCCCGTGTTTGGGGTTTATGAATTTCATAGTATTTTTAGGCTGTAAATGAAGGATTAGTGCCTATGTTCCACCTGGGTATTATTCTTAATATAAATCCTATCAACATCCTTTCTTTGATTAGCATGAGTGAAAACTGTCATCAAAATTAGTGTATATTTAAATACTAGAAGCATCTCACCTTGTGGTAATTGCATTGTATTGATTTTGCTAGAGCAATGGGGAAGAATTTAATTTAGTTTAAAATATGAATAATGTCCACACCTGCAAGCCATTATCCTGCCTCCTTAAATTTCAGACTCTCATTCACAGCATCTTACGTTTCACTGCTTTGTTTGGGGAGAGTGTTGAAAAAGTAAAATCATAGGACGTGCCACTATTGTTGACTCGGAGTGAAAAGCCATGGGCTATCAACACTGCTGCTGCTTCTTGTCAGAATTAGGATTTTAAAAAGACACATTTTGTCCCAATGCTCCCTAGAGTGGATTGTCTAGCATCTTGCTTCCTGGGGGTAGGAATGGCCAGTTCTACTTATTTACAGAGTTCTGTATTCCTGTAATCACGTTGTCAGCTTTAAGAAGGAGGGAAGAATGCCTTCGTTGGAGAGGGAAAATCATGTCTGCTTTGACCTGATTTAGTTAGACACTCACTCTTTGCCTCTGTCTTGTTTTCAGAGAATAATCATAGTGCTGTATGAGTAAAGATGAGCCGTATTGTTATCTGATGGAATCACACGACCGACATTTAATTAATTCCACATTTGCCAACATGGCAGCATGCTCAATAACCAGAGCTGTAGCTAAGGGCTGGATACTGAACTCACAGAACAGTTATAAAGCAAGATTGCTTCAAGTGAATTCATTAGCCTGTGACAGAACAAGAAACAGGAAAAAGTTCATGTCTTCGTTTAGGACCACTTACTGTGTGAGGCCTTGACAAATCATAATATAACCCAACAAGGTGTTGGAGTGGCTATAAAAGCAAATAGAACCCCAGGCTCCCGTATAGAAGCACAGTGACCTACTTTAATAGGGCAGTGGTTAGCTGGGCTGTACTCTGCTCTGGTTCCAGCTTGTTTGGGTTATTGTCTTAATTTGGGGGAACTGTGTTTTAAGAGAGGAATTCTTAAGTGTAGAGCCTCAGGAAGCCAGAGATGGCAAGAGACAAGGCCATGGTGTGGGTGGACTAGAGGATGGCAGGAGGGTTTGGCTGAGGAGGGAAGATGCTTAGAAGGCTAAGGAGAACTCACTTCACGGATTTACTGAATTGACGTAGTGACGTAGTTTGACTTGTTTCCCAGTGCACAGCACACATAGGGTAAAGACTATGAATACTATTCTTTAAGGGAAAACAGAGCATTTTAACAGGTCTTAAGTCTACTCAAGTAACTCAAAAGTGGTAAGATGGCACAGCCATGTGTATTTCATAACCAATCAGTTCCCTATGACTGACTGATAGAGCAACCATCATTGGCAATCATCTACCACTCCAGAGCTCTGGACTTGGCTTGGGAATTCCAGTTATATTATAACACCTATGATTTCTTATTGTGAGGGAAGAGGCTCAGTCTTCGGTGGTGTGATTATGGCACTGGGCTAAGCAGCTCATGGACAAAGGTTACACCTTCATGGCAATAGGCCGAGGGCCAAGAGATAGTGATCTTATGTGGGCGTAAATCTGAAATGCTCCCTGAAAATGATCAAGAATATTATCAGAGCACATTGCTGTGAGGGCCCACCTCCAACCAGAGAACCAACAATGGGCCCCTTAATCTCTGCATAGCTTCTGGGGGACACACCCAGCACTGTTGGGAAGAGTGGAGGGAAAGGCAGGATAAGAGATATGGGCATTTGAAATATGTGACATTTGAAATACACACGGGTTCATATTGAAGATTTCTTAAACCCGGTTTGTGTGTGTGTGTGTGTGTGTGTGTGTGTGTGTGTGTGTGTGTGTGTGTGTGTGGCATGTGGGCTACAGCATTGGATGTCTTCTATCATTTTCTACCTTGTCGTCTTGAGACAGGGTATCTCACTGAATGGGAAGTTCTCCATTTTAGCTAGGCTGGGTAGTCAATGAGCTCTTGGGATCTGCCTGTCTCTGCCCCCTAATCTAGGATCTACAGGCATGTGTAGCCACACCTTTTTATGGAGGTGCTGGGGATTCAAACTCAGGTCCTCATGCTTGTGGGGTAAACAGTCTTACCCAATGAGCCATCTCTCCAGCCCTCCTCAACTCAATTTTTAGCAAAAAAAAAATTATGTGATTTCTTTTTATATTTGATTATTTTGGATGTGTAGAGGAAACCAAACACTAGGCTTTAATTTACATGGACTCCCACCCCAAAATGTGTAGCTACTTTATTTAATACAAGGCTTTAGTTAAATGACTAACCTTCAAATTTCCTTCCTGGCTAAGCAGTCAGCTGGTGTATCTGGGACAGGGTTATTGGTTCAAAAGGTTCAAGAAATGCTATGTATCAGATTCATTTCATGAATTTGAGATGATGTCTTAGTTTGGTTGAGTGAACTTGACTTGGAAAGAGTTTGAAAAATGGGTCTCAAGGTTGAGAAGGGATGGCAGTGATGGTTCAAAGTCAAACCAAGTGACCTGATACTATGCCCTGACCCTAATTCTTCACTTGGCTTTCTCCCGAGAACATTTTGGTCCTGGTGGAGTCACATGAGAAAGAGGCTACCACTGCAGCTCTGATGCAGCAAGGAGATATGAGGAGCTGCGACAAGGGTTGGGCTGTGCCTCAGTTTGTGTGATGGGTTTATAGTCTTGTGGGGAGAGCTACTGTTTGAAGCATCATCCATCTGTCTGTAGTAAACAGTCCTGTGAATCATGGTGTCTTTGGTCTTACCCTTTGAGCAATGACTATAGGTGGACAGTGGTTCTGAACCAATTTCTAGTGAAAACTAGCATCCTGGGAAGGACCTCTTCAGCACAGTTCAACCAGCAGAAACTTCCCCTTCTTACTCACTTCTTAGAGCTTGGTTTCTTAACCACTCAGAAAGATGGCATTGATTTCAGCCTAAAGAACCCCACGAGATGAATGGTTCCTGGAATCTTCTATCTATGGTGGTGCTGGGGTTCATTTCTAAATTTCCCCTGCCATAGTTTGGAATCCTTCTTTAAGCCTGTATTGCTTTCATTTACTGAAACTGAACAATGCTGAGGCAGGGCCCAGGGAACATTCAAAGCCCATTACAGTTTACTTCCTGAAACTCTGAATTTGCTCATCAAGGTGGAGAAACACAGGGAAGTGTCATGTTTCCTTCTTAGCTCGGCCACCATCTGCAAAGTTGTGTCTTTACTATTTGCTGGATGAATAAACAAGTGCAGATAATTCCATGCCCCAAGTTTTTTCAAATGCTTTGGGTCTTAGAAGAGGGCTACGTCTATGTGACATTCTCAGTTCTAAGTACTTTAAATCACTACAGGACTTTAGGGCCACATTCAATCTTTGATTTTAATTAAATAATGTAATTTATATGCTGAAAAGACAGTGTGAGTAGATGTAGATGGAGAGGAACATTCTAGATGTGTCTTTACAGCATTTTAAATGTGTATGTTGAGAAGTGATTGGGCATCTCTTCCCATCCAATTTTACTCTTTGTAAAGCAGATGTGTATGAAGACAGATGGTACAAGGTTAACCCACTCCTTAAATAAAAGACGCATTTACAACACACAGACTTTTTCCAAGAAGGAAATTTGCTCTTCTCCCACCCTCTAAATTGCTCTTTATTAAAAAGAGAAGTGTTTGTTCAGTTTTATTTCTCTCAATGCTGTGTGATGAGATTGCCGTAGATGATATATAATCAGTTTTTATGGGTGATGTTCCCACAGTGGGAGTGGCTTGGAAAGGAGCGAGTTACCATGTACTGGGCAAGGCTCTCACTTTGTCCCACTGGACACTTACTCCTTGTTCCCAACCAGAAGGAATTCACATAGGGCCTTTTCCAAGTATGTGAACCGCTAGTGAGCCTCTAGATCTCTAGCGCAAATGCTCCTGAAGTTTGTGCTTTGTCAAAAGGAGGAATCCCTGTGCTAACATGGCAGCTTGTTGCTCTCTGGCTTCCTTCTTCTTCTTCTTTTTTTTTTTTTTTTTCCGGAGGCATTTCTTCCTCTTAGGCTGGTCAGTCCAGATTGTCCTTAAAGTTAACACAGAGATGTCAAAATCTGATTTCTACTTGAGTCATAACAAAGATAATTCGTGCTGAACTATGGGGTGAGTTCCTGACCTATCTCGATGCCATGGCTTCCGTTTAAAAAATGACTTGTAGCAAGTTGAAACCAAACAGCTTTCGATGGCTGATAGAATTTTTAATTGCCAAGATTTCCTCTGACGTGAGTGTTAATGAATGTCAAAGCAATAACATAAAAAGACATTACTTGTTTAATGATTGATAGAAAAAGAGAAAAAAACAAGGTCTTTTGTCAGATAAATGACTACTGTTTGGTGTTCCTTTACCTGGGAGTATCAAGACTGATCTTAAGATATGTAGTAATGGCCCAGGAGCTAGGGCAGCCGCCGTGTCCTTGTTATATAATAACCACAGCAGGAAGGCACATTAGCGTCCGTGTACCCGCTTGCTCCCTTGGTGACTTTGACATGACTTTTCTTCAGTGTTTTGGTCTGTGTCCTCTGTGAAAGCTTTCTACATCTGAAACCTTTACTAAGTGTGTGTTTTATGCCTTGTTTATCCCTAGCCAGATTTCTGAAACTTTCTGAAATAGTCTGAAACTAGTCATGACTCCTTCTCACCCGGGAAATTTTTACACAGCTCTGGTTTATATAACCAGATATAACATAAGGATACAGACCAGACATTTACCAATAAGACATCACAGGGAAATGTATCTTAAGCAATCCTTTGACAAACAAATAATTCTCCCATTTACTAAAGGCAAAAGTGAATTTGCAAACTAATGAGATGGTTGTTCTTACTTAATTTTACATAAAGAATTAAATTTGGACTAAATATTAGATACTGCAGGATATAAAACATCTAAAACATTTTTCAGTTGATTGATCTTTTATTTATGCTTAAAGATTTGTTTTATCTCTCTGTGTGTGTGTGTGTGTGTGTGTGTGAGAGAGAGAGAGAGAGAGAGAGAGAGAGAGAGAGAGAGAGAGAGAGAGAGAGAAGCTGTGTGTATTTGTGTCTGTGTCATGTGTGCAGTACTGGAAGTGGCCCAGAGAGAGCCATGGATGCTCTGGAGTTGGAGTCACAGGTGGTTGTGAGCCTCCTGATATAGCTGTTAGGAACTGAACCTGGGTCCTCTAGAAGAGCAGCAAATGCTCTTACCAGCTGAGCTGTCTCTCCAAGCCCAGTATTGTAAAATTATCAATTCTAAGAATGTCACTTCTCAGGAATATGTAATGCACAGAGACAGAAGTATATCTTGAACCATTTTAGGAACTGTTGAAAAAATCTGTCCTAATCCCATCAAAAATTCATTTAATAATTTGTTTTGAACAAAAATCATCAATAGTTTCAATAGCATTTTAAAAAAATCAGACATTTTAACACAATACAACCAAAGATAGACTATT
>CABHPR010149323.1:13590-41446 GCA_902168415.1 Peromyscus melanophrys | reverse complement strand
GACTGAAGGCAAACTCGCATTTTGGATTTTAAAACAAAATGTAAGATCTTGCCAATACATGGATAATAAAAACCCAAGCCAATGGGAATATCTTCTTCTGTCTCTTTATTTGGGGTCTAGACACTTTACTTCCCAGAACACCTTCTTAGTTAGTAGGAATATCTCCATGAGGGTAAAGGAGACTACACTTGGTGAAAATTTTCTGTTTGAATAAAGTCATTGCGATAGTTGACAAACCTCCCCAACTGAAATAACCAAGAAAGATGACTGATGCTCCAGTACCTTTCGAATAAAAAACATCAGCTACGTTCCCATGGAAACTGTAGGAGTGAGGAATGGATGGATTTGATGAGGAAGTATAACTTAGCATTACATGATTTTTTTTAAAACTTAGATGACACAGGAAGAGGAGGAGGAAATGGGGACTAGAGTTGCAGTAATGGGTGTTGAAAGAACTTTTGAGACATCTGATAGAGAAGCACTTGAACGGCAAGGCCGCTTCCTAGAACTATGCCCGGATTCTGGAATCCTGTTTTATTGTCAAGTGCAGCTAACTAGCAGGAAATTTACAGCCAAGTCAATTTTTTCTTCTACTAATATATTGTTCAAGTCTTTATTCTTCCTATTATTTTGTGTTAATTTATTGAGTATATTTTGCTACATTATTTACAGCCAACTGAAAGATTAACCCAAAAAGTAGATTTCTTTGATCGTTAAAATATTTATGAGATTTGTCAAGACTTAGAAATCATCCTTAAATTATTCATTTCTGTGGTCAGTAAGTGGCAAATGCAATGTTTTTGGTGTTTTTAAAAATACCTTGGAACTGATTTAAGGACTGAAAAGGAAAAGTATTCTTTTAAAAAGCCATGCCAGGTGTGATGGTTCGTTCATCTTGTAGTCTCTGAGCATCCTTTGGAGGATGAGGCAAGAGTTCCACCAGGAGCCTGAAGGCCAGCCTGGGCTTCACAGTGGGACTGTAGCCATTAAAAACAAAAGTTACATATAATATATCAAATGTAAACCTCAACTGAAACTTTTCAAGATGAAATAACTTCATGTTTTAATGAGTTTGTTGCGTATTGTTCAGCTCCTAGAATGGGGATCAAACATGGCTTGTCAGCTTACACACCAAACTGTAAATGCACATCAAGCAGAAAAAGAGCAGAAAATTATGTAATCACTTCGAGAAATAAAGAGAGGTGAAATATAGATCTTACATAAAACATCAGCTTTAAGAAGTGCTGTTGTGGACCATTGTAGGTTTTTTCATCAAGACTTGCCTTTGGGAACTCTTCAAATCTACAAAGTTGGTTAAATATATTCTTTTAATAATTCCTTTGGGGTCTAATCCAAGGAAAAAAATTAAAGGAAAAAAATGAAATGAAAAAGAACTAATGTAATTTCACTTTTGCAAAACATACATTCTTGACAGGAATCAGAACTAGATACAAATCTTTGGATACTTCTCACTTCTTAAAATAAAGTAACAAGGTGATTTAAACAAAGATGACCTTGGAAAATGTTGTGACAAAGTTGATGTTAATAAAGACACAGGAATTAATTAAAAGAAACTCTCTCCAGAATCAAGTCCAGATCGGTGTCATTCATTCACTCACCAAGCATTTCCTGAAGAAATGATGGACAATGGAAGAACACAAATATTGCCCTGGTTCATGGAAAACTGAAATGTTTTGAGAAAGACATAAAAAAACAAGTAATTATTCAATGCAGCAAGGCTAGATAAATTTTCTAAAGCCTGAAGCTCATAAAATTTAGGGAAACTTTTCTGAAGGAAAATACTGCAAATTCAGAAATACAAATCTGGGATGGACGTGAAATTCAGAGTGTATGTATGATTCCGTGTATGAGAAGCCCTGGGTTGACTCCACATCAGCAGGAACAAAACAAAAATCTAGGCCCAAGAACACTAAAGGGGCCTCGAAAGTTCATTAGCTTTGTGATCAATTCACCTTGACTAATTTCAAGTATAGTCTGTCATCTCTACTATAGTTGTAATAATGGTACAGGACAGTTATATAGTAGTAGAGAATACTCTCACTGTCACTGTCCTGCTGTCCCTATAAATAATGCATAATCAAAAATACATGTGAGACTAAGTAGAGTTAAAAATGGTCCCCGTGCCAGAGGATACGAGAAGAAAAGCACCTTAATAAACAAGATGCTTTTGAAAAGCATGGTTTCCTGGCAAAAGTAGGGATGATCTCCCCCATTACATTCGGCAAATAATTAATAGAATTGCTAACTAATCATATTCTGTCTGCTGTGAAGCAAGTCGGTTTTATAACAAAACTGTGACTTTGTAATCTAAAACATTCTAGAAGTTATGTCTAGGTGTTTCTGCTTGTGTGACTTGAATAATTATGACACGTTGACAATTACTTTCATGTGCCATTATTATTAACGATATGATTATTCACGATTATACTCCCATGATCTGCAACTTGGATTAAATAGATGATACTGCTAATATTAATGTTTGTTTACTTCCTTCCCCAACCCTCTCCCCTGCTCTCTCTTTCTTTTACCTTCTCAGGAACTGAACTTAGGTCCTCACACATGATAGGCAAGTGCCATCACTGAGCTATATTCCAAACCATCTTTCTTTTCTTCTATAAATCTAGCCAGCATCATGTCTCTTTGGTAATAAGACAGATGTGTGAGACAATGGGTTTTAAAAAAACATTAATTCCTTTTGAGAAAAGGATGCTGCCCATCTGAGTTTGCTTTCTATTGCTGTCATCAAATACTGACAATGCCACTGTGGGAAGGAAAGGGCTTATTTGGCTTGCACACTCTTCACAGTCTGTCTTAGAGGGAAGTCAGGGCAGGAGCCTGGAGGCAGGAACTGAAGCAGAATCACCATGGAGTGCTGGCCTGCTCACCGAGGTTTGCTCATTTTTGGTTTTTCGAGACAGGGTTTCTCTGTGTAGCTTTGCGCCTTTCCTGGAGCTCACTTGGTAGCCCAGGCTGGCCTCGAACTCACAGAGTGCTGGGATTAAGGACGTGCGCCACCAACGCCCGGCGCTCATCTTGTTTTCTTATTCAACCCAGAACCACCAGCCCAGGGGTACCACTGCCCATGGCGGGCTGAGCCCTTCCACATCAATCACTAATCAAGAAAATATCCCACAGACATGCCTACAGGCCAATCTGATAGAGGCAATTATTCAATCAAGGGTCCCTCTTTCCAGATGACTCTAGACTGAGTCAAGTTGATAAAAACAAAACAATAATTAGCACACTACCCAATCTCTTAGATATTCTTTCTCGGTTTCACACTGTTTATCATATTCTGTCTCCTTGCTCCATGCCCTTAAGTCACATGTATATTTGATGCAAATATCTTAAATTTACATTACATACATATTTATGTACATAAACCTACATATATATAGACATTCACATATCATACATCTATTTGTATATATGCATATATAGTGTAGCTTTATAGTTACTTTTTTTTCTTCTTTTGGTAGTGACATTGTATGTGAATATGAGCATATGGAAGACAGAGACTGTATGTCCATTTATGTTCTTTCTGCACAATTGACCATTAGAATTCCTAACACTATGCTTTGCACCTACAAAGAACTCCTAACTTCTGGCTAGCATTTTAGAATAAATGTTCTTTGTTCTCTATGCAGCCCTGGCTGTCCTGGAGCCTCCTAGCTACATAAGATATATATCTACCAGGCCTCAAACTCAAAGATCCTCCTTTCTCTGCCTCCCAAGTGCTGGGTTTAAAGGTGTACATCACCACACCAGGTCTAGAATGAGTTTCAATGGAACAGAATGAATGTACAAAGCCTGGTTCCAGTGTTACCATTTTCTCCCCATCAACTACTAATTCTCACCAACAGTCAATTTTAAACACCCAGTTTTCTGCAGCCAGTCCACCCCCATGTCCTGTCACTTAGACTTGGGTCTTCATCCTTCCTCTTTTCCAAGCACCGTCTAAATCCAAGCCTCCAAGCTTTCTTTGCTGTGACTGTAGAAAAGTTTTCAACCTGACGATCATTTCTCCTATTTATTTTTGCCCCACACGGCAGTCAGAGGCACCTTTCTGAAATGTAATTCCAACCCAGTCACTCTGCTTCTGAGAACTGCAGCCAGTGCCCTTGCAGAGCTAGGGATTGCCTACCTCCAGCCTCCTCCTCTCACCTCCTCACACACACTGGTATCTGCCTGCACCAAGCACAAAAGACTCGCCATTCCCCAGCCTCAGCGCCTTCCTGTTTCTGTTTCCTCTGCCTGAAATTCTCCCATGCTTTGCCTAACTCTCATTATTGTTCAGGTCTGGGCTGACTTTCTTTGCCTAGAAAACACTTTTTTTTGTCTTTCATACCAGTTTCATCTGATATTATTTTAATCTTCCATCACACATTTGGTAACTCCTTTATAACAATTCCCCCGGTTTCTAATTACTTTCTTGTGAAATATGTAATAATCTGCTTCTACTGGGTATGCATCTCCCTGAGGACAGACTATTTCATATTCCATCTTGCATGTCTCACACTGCATGTATCTAATCTTCAAGCAAGTTTGTTAATTAATGAGCAAATTAAGATCAATGCAATTTCTTTCCCACATACCATAAGACTATAATATACAATTTTTTAAGTGATAATTATGATTATGATACCAAGCATGGCCCTTTGGAGTAACTTACGTTAAAATAAGCTATTGGTTGATTGATTGGTTTTCATTTATTGCAATGCTGGGGTTGGAACCTTGTACATACTAGAGAAGCCCTCTACATAGCCAACAAAGTATGTTTTTTAAAAACAAATTGAAAAGTAAAAATCTTGGTCTAGAGGGTTAGCTAGGCAGCTAAGAGCACGTGTTGCTCTTACAGAAGACTTGATTTCAATTCCAAACACACACATGGTGGTTCATAACCACCTACAACTGCAGTCCCAGAGAATCTGATGCCCTTTTCTGACCTCTGTGGGCACTAGGCACACTCATAGACATAAAATAATAAAATAAATCAATATAAAGAGAATTTAAAATTAGGTAAAAATCTTCATTTATCTCTCCAAACTATCTAATAGTTTTAAAAATGGTGGCTTCTAGAGTATGACAAAATGTCAAGACATTTTCCTTAAATTGCCTTCCTGAGTTTCACCTATGGATTACACTTACTGGCTTCGTTTAGTCCCTTGGTCTATCTAAATCTACAAACAGCATCATTAGCAGGGTTAGTAGCTTCTTCTTGCTCTGAGCCTGGGATATACAATTCTTCTCTCCATCAGATTATTTATCACTCCACATAACCGTGGTCTGCCCTCATCCAATTACTGAACCAAGTTGCACTCACCCCCCTATCTTGGTCCTAGCTTGGAATTCAGCTGTCACTCCTCTAACAGCTTGCTGTTGACCACTATCCATAGTCACACAGCAGATAAAAGTGAATTTCACTATACATTCTCATAGCTCAGACTCTATATGCATTTAATATATATCCAAGAGAGAAATTAGATGTCTCGATGGCTTTTAAGCATCAGCCCACAAGATCCTCTCCAAGGTTAACACTTTTCCTTTGAAATACACTTTCTTATGATAGGGAAAAGAGTCATCCCTATTAAATTTATAATGATGCTAAAATATAAATTAAATCCTGTGAGTGATGAATTAGTATGTCAAATATTTAAACAGCAAGAGCAATTTAGCAGGTCAATTCCTTTCTGTAAGTTCCATAAAAGACACCTGGTAGGAAGCATTCTGAAACAGATTGTAGGAAATTACTTCATAATGCCATTAGGATAGCTGGGCTGCATGGGATGAAGTGCTGACCCACACTATTCTGCTCCTAGTCCAGACAAGGAATAATACCATAAGTACGTTTTAACCTTCGTTCACACATAATTTCTTTCTACATCTTTATGAAAATGACCCTTCTGTTTTTTGGTTCCTCTTCCTAGGGCCCAGGGCTTCAACTATCTGACTTCATGGGGGGTATTTAGTTCCAAGCTGAGCCAAGAATAAAGTTCTCAGTGGAATGTTCCAGTCATCTCCAGTCTGGATCTAGGTCTGGAATTCAGCTTCCTCTACAACAGACTAACTTTCAATACTCTGTATGTAGGGAATTCTTCTGTGTGGGTATACTAAAAATATGTATGTCTTTCAAACCTTATTCATTTGGGAATGAATTTTATATGTATCAACAACTAAGAAAGCAAGCTATCTTTTAAGGATGATTTAGTAAAAACAATTAACCAACTTGACAGAAACCAAATGAATGTCAAAAAAAGCAAAAAGAAAGAAAGGAAAAGAAACACTGGTGAACAGCCAAGCAGAAGATAATATTCACATGGAAAATATTGGAGTGTTGTCTCTTCTGCTTGATCATAAAGACTGGGTTTGTTCCAACTCTTTCCCAAAGATATAGAATGAAATCACCTGTGCACACATTTGTGTGTGCACATGCATGCATCCGTGTGTGTGTGTGTGTGTGTGTGTGTGTGTGTGTGCATGTGTGTGTTGCTAGGGATTTGTACGTGATAGGGCAAGCACTCCACTACTTAACTACATACCCAGCCATGAACACACCTAAGTTATAAGGCAGAGTAAGTTTTAGTCTCGCCTAGGATATAATCCAATATACAGACATTTGAGAGTTGACTCCGAGTCCTAGATGTTCAAATGACTGCCAAAGAATGTGTTCAGAATTAGTATTCCTCAGCAACATTTCTTTGGTTCCAGACTGCACTGTAATATTTGGGATCCCATAAAACATTATACCTATACACCTCAATCATTTTAGTCCTGTGAGACTCATATCTTTGAGACTGACCCAAACTAGCCCTGGTTTTGCAGTGAGCAAGAGAAAGTTACTTGTTTTAGGCAGTTTTTCTCCTATAATAGGATATGACCCCTTTCCCCACCACTGCTGCTGTTTCAAGGAAATGGTGGGACAGAATCACATGAAAAATCATTTTTATTTTTGTTACAATAAGCACAGCCCTGTGGCTGAAGAATGGCTTACTGTTAAGAGCACATTTGCTGCTCTTCTATAGAATTGAGCTTGGTTTCCAGAACCCACATCCAGTAGCTCACAATTGACTGCAGTTCAGTTCTAGTGGGGGATCTAACAGCTTTTTCTGGCCTCTGTGGGGACACACACACACACACACACACACACACACACACACACACACACACACACACACATTATTTTTTTAAAGCATGTTTTGAGTCAGCAATTTGCTAGGATGTATAAGAATGCACCAGCATGTGTGTATTGTGGGTGATGAAGACTAAATTCTCTGTAGTTCTCCCATATAGGGAGCTTAATTGACTACCTATTTTAACTCACTCTAGAATATCCTTTTTCCCTCTGGTACGCAAGACTTTAAAGCATTTCCAGTTCTTTCCTTCCCTCCTTTGACTGCATCTGCCCTGCCCACTGCAGTCCCAGGTAACCCTGAACACCCACCTTCTCTGTTATTTTGTTGTTGTGCTAGGCATCATTCCAAAAGAGGAAAATGTTCTTTGAGCCCATCCTTTCTTTTCACACCCAGCATTCTTAGTTCTTTCTTTTATCCCCTCAAGGAATAGCATCACCTCCTCAACTCCGCCAAGGAGACCGCTCAATAGTCACAGGCTGCGCTTGACTTCCTCCTGTCTGGGGAATACTGATGCTTACTCACCCATCTCCAATTTTTACCCATGGGACTAGGAGAATAATTCATAAAAATGTTCCTTGTCTCTTTCTCTAACATTTTTATTTTGCAGGTTTTATGCATGCTGGCCCTTGGCCTAATATTTAAAATGCTTTTCTTCTTAACTACATGCTAATCCTATAAAATGTCACTCACTGTCACGAGCTCAAACGTTAATCCACAAATGGGTATCTACTGCTCTAAATTTTGTCTGGCTTCCAAGACTCTATTTCTAACTATTTCAAACTAGACACATCCAGAAGAGAAGGCCAGGTTGAACGGGTCAGAAGCAGCTTCCATTTCTCTCCTTACATCTTCCTTTCCGACCTACATCCAGACATTTGGTGCCCCAGCCCCTAGGCATTCTCCTGTGCAACAGCTCAGCTGTAGGTTCATCTTCTTTTTCTCTGCCTCTGTCCTTCTCTGGATCCTTTGAGTTCTTGACCTGGACTTGTAAGTTCTCATTTTACTGCTGTGGTTTCACTTCTCACACCCAGTTATTCTCCCTCCTGCCACCAGAGCTAATCTTCTAAAACACAGTTATTATCATGTCAGTCGTTAGTGAAAAGACTCTATTGGGTTCCTGGTGCTGTAACTTTGACAGTTCTCTATAGAAGACCGGCATGTCCTTCCCAGACTCAGTGAGAGGTAAATGCTCACTCTCTTTCTTCCTCTCCTCTTGTAGATTCGGTGTTCTCTGGCCACATCAAACTATACATACTCTTCCCTCTGTAATGTCAATCACGTTGTGGGATGTTATGGAATAATCTTTTTGTACACTGTGAAGAAGTGTCACTCAGATTTGTTTAAAAGCTAAATGGTCACTAGCTAGGCATATTTTGGGGGCAGAGAAAATGCTAGGAAGAAGAAGGCAGAGTCACACGGAGACATGGAGGAAGTATGACATGTGGTACTAAGCCATGAGCCATGTGGCAGCACATACATTAATATAAATGGGTTAATTTAAATTGTAAGAACTGGTTAGTAACAAGCCTAAGCTATGACTGAGCTTTTATAATTAATAGTAAGTCTCAGTGTCATTACTGGGGAGCCAGCAGTCCTGGCAAAAAGGTCCAACTACAGTAGGTTTTTTTTTTTTCTACCTTGAATTTCTTTCCCTTTTTGTCTGGTAGATTTCTATGCTATTCAAATCAAAATTCATATCTTCTATTTTTTTGTGATATTCCCAATATGAACTAATTTATGTCATTTATCTCAAATTATATGTATGTATGTGTGTGTATGCATGTATGTATGTATGTATGTATATATGTATGTATGTATATGCGTGTGATATTTAAATCAACTTCAGCCTTTATATAGAGAGATGAAAAGATAGATAGATAGATAGATAGATAGATAGATAGATAGATAGATAGACAGAAAGATCTGAATATAAAGGTAGGTAAAGAATTCACAGTTTTACTTAATTCTCCTTTACAGAGAATAGGCAGCAATTTATTTGCCAGATCCAGCTTTTTACTTCAATTCAGACTACATATTCAGTTGCATCTACATCATTGTTCAACCAAAAATGAATCATAGTTCACAGAGGTTCCAAAACAAGGCTAATTTCTATTATCACACTTTTCACATAAAAATCAACTTCAGCCTTTTGCTTATGTAGTCTACATTTGATATCCTCATATTAACAAATTCTCATATAATGATACACTTCTTACTCATGAGCCATGATAGTTAAGTGTTACATAAAGTTCATAAGAAACTTTATTTGTAAATTTTTCTGTAAAAATTAAATTTATGAGGGTTGGGTGGTGGTGGCTCATGCCTTTAGTCCCAGCACTCAGGAGGCAGAGGCAGGCAGATCTCTGTGAATTCGAGACCACCCTGGTCTACAAAGCAAGTTCCAGGACAGCCAGGGCTACACAGAGAAATCCTGTCATGAAAAAGAAACAAACAAACAAGAAAAAAATAACAACAAACAAGAAAAATAAAAATTTATGTATTCAGCCTTGATCTTGATTTCTGAAAACTTCAGAGTAGCAGAGAGTCCCTTCATGCACTGATATTGGTGAGAAAGTCTGTCTTCCAAAGAGTGTGGATCTCTTACAAGAGCTCAGTATCCAAGAGCAGGCTAACATCACTCTCTTTGTCATGGACCTGGATGAAAGAAAACCTGACCAAGAGGAGCCCATCCCAGGGAAAGCTCCAGGGACTCAGAATTCTGGTTGTATTGCTTTCACAAGAGTGCATCATCTGTAAAATGGAGCTTCTCATAACTTACATGGGTCAATTCACTCCTGCGAGGTCAAGGAAGAATAGTGCGCCAACCAAAGTTGTCACTGCCAAACCTGGCAGATCTTCTGGTCACTGCTGCCACCCTCACTTCCCATGGCCCCTGCTCCTGCCAACCAGCATAGATGTCCCCAACATTATGAATTCAGGCCAACTTCGCAAAAAGAAGCTTTACGATTCATGAATACATCGCTTTACTATTCTAATTACTGAATTAATTTTGAGTGATCCCAGGCTACACTACTGGTACTTATGTCTAAGAATAGTAAAGCCAATAAAAACTGTGTATCTCTATAGATTTGAGAGTCACCACAGTGACTCCAAGTCCACTTCCTCTCATGAACCTTTTCTGATTTTTCTGTCCTACAAAAATCTCCCAAATCCCAGTAAGAAGAAGCAGAGATATAAAGAGGTTTTTTTTTAAGTTACTCAAATGATTACAGTAGTGTTTGTCCCTGTTTCCGACAGGATTCATAGTCACAGTGCAACCAACTGAGGCTTAAAAATAATTAGAAGAAAAATAGCATCTGTACTGAGAATACACAGCTATTTTCCCACCATTATTCCATAAGTTACACAGTATAACATCTATACATACAACATTTACATTGTATTAGGTACAATCAGTAAACCAGAGATGACCTCAAGTACACTGGAGAATCTGCATAGGTAATTTGCAAATACTATGTCATTTGATGTAACAGATCTGAGTGCTTGCAGTTTGCATTTCAATGGGGTCCTAGAATCAAATATTTGTGCATACTGAGGAGTGATTACACTGTGAATGTGACAAATAGAATTCCAAGATTCTTATTCCCTACTACACATGTCCTATATGATCCTCTCCCTGTGAGAATGCTATCGTCCACCCTAGGGATTCTACCCTACCCAACTGAGCCCTGAATAAAGGGAGTGGGCGTTTCATAAAGAGAAAATTTTTCCTGCTGGTGTGAAAAATATCTCCCCTGTAACCACACACACCTTCAAGTCTTCAGGGGCATAGAGCTACCTACAGCTGGCAGTTGGCAAGAAAGCAGAGCCTTCCATCCTTCTGCTCACATGAAACAGTCCTGCCAACCACCTGAATGGGCTTAGAAGAGGACCTGAGCTCCAGGTTACAATTAAACCCAGAGAACATTCTGAGTTTAGCCTTGTTAGATCACAAGTAGCACACTCGATTATACTGTGTCCAGACTTCTCACCTATAGAACTATGAACTATTTTTTTTCACATACTGAAAGTGGGTTGTCTTGAATAATTTGTAACACAGCAAACTAATGCAGCTTTGTAAACATTTTGACTTATATAGTGACTCTGATAACAAGGGATTTGAGGGGGGAGGAGTAACAAAAAGAAATAAAGTTTGTATTCTAAGGTAACTATGTCTATATTCTTTCACTTCCTAGTTCTATGGTTGAGCCATATGAATTTAGCTTTCACAGATTTGGCTTTCCCCCCATCTGACCAATGGATAAGGTCACCTCCCAGGGGCATCCAGGTACCCAAATTCCTGTTATATTGTATTTTAAAACCAACTTGAAAAATTCTTATTTTTCAATGGTACAGCCCCAAACACATGGAGAAACAACTTGGCAATGTTCAGAAAGCAGAAGAGCAAGCCGGATTTGCAAATCGTAGCTCCTCTATGATCTGGAGACCACCCTCTCCCAAGGCTTTGTATGAGGACCGGCGAGATTTGCAGACCTCAGATCAGACAAACTCCAGAGAAGTTTATGAAACTTGTTCACAGGTCCACAGAGGGACCTAAAGAGTAACGGCTTTGTTCTATTTGGGGGCGGGGGAGGGTTTATGGTTTATTTCGATTCTTCACAGGGATCTCTGAGCTATTTGTTTTCTTCTAAAATAATCAGTAAGATAAAGGACTTAGCATGGAGATGAATGCAGGATAACATGGCAGGTATAAAGAACTCCTCTACAAATAATAATAATTTAGCTCAAAGCTTTATCACACCCTGAGTATCCAGGAGGGAGATGTATACAGGTTACCTCAGGAAGGTCCATGGCCTAAAGCAAACAACTTTTGTGATAGAGAAGAGATGCAGTGGATAGTGCTCAGTTTGGTACACAAACTTTTATCTGCGGAAAAAAAATATTTCATGGTGATTGCACAAACAACCTAAACAAATGTCTTAGGAAACAGAAGAGCAGGAACATGGCTCAAGTCTACATGGGAAGCTAGAATGGAATGTCCACCCTGCAGTTAACAAAAAATTCCTTTCAATGAGATCATGTTCCTATGATCAGGTGATACCTCATCTCATCCTTATTATAACATTTCCTTAAGTCACACTGGCTAACACGTGTTTTCCAGGGAAAGCTGTATACATATTAAATAACTCCCAGAAGCCAAAGTAATATAAAATTGTCAAATCATGGAACACTCTCAACTGGTCAATAATAGCAATTGCTTTAGTTCATCCATGTAGTTATTTGGGCGACATAAAATGCTTAGTAAATGAATTGAGTGAAGTTGGAGATATATATCAATGGTAAAAGTCCTTCTTTACCATATCTAAGGCACTGGGTTCAAACCCTGGCACTGCTCCCCACCCCCAGTTAAAAGAATACAGTGAGCTCAATTTTGAGAAGTTGAACACTAGTTTTCAAGGAAATGTTGTCGAGGTCTGAGCTATGCAGACTGGTTTTATGAAATTGTCATCAGATATCAATGTTAGTATAGATCAGTGTTTCTCAACATGTAGGTCGCCTAAGGCCCTTGGAAAATACAGGCACTTAAATTATGATTTATAAGAATAGCAAAATTACAGTTATGAAGTAGCAATGAAAATAGTTTTATGATTGGGGGTCACCATAGCATGAGGAACTGTATTAAGGGTTCTCAGCATTAGGAAGGTTGAGAATCACTACTCTGGACAGAACATGAGTTTTATCTGCAAGTCACTACTTTAAATATTTCAACAAACCATCATTCCATGGTGCTAGGATTAATGTTTGTTTGGACATAACATGTCCTCCACTTCACTAGCCATGTTCTGAAGTATTTGTGAATGGAGGAAACTAATGTACCTAAACCTAGGGAGACTTACACTTCACCTGTAAGAGTGTGTCTGAACCCTGTAATTTAGCATTAGTAACTTCCTATATTTTTTAAAAAGCGCTCTCCAAAGTCAGCTCCTTAAAGTGGGTCGATTAACATGCTGCACGCTTTGAAGAATATGGGAAAAATGCAGACAAGTTAAAGAGTTCCTAAAGTGACATTTGTCCGGCCATTTTTACTGTTACTGACTTTACTCTTTAAGGCCCAGGTCTCGTGTTAGCTTCCCTGAATACGGCCATCTTCTTCCCATTCCTACTGTACATAGCATCCTCTTGTGGCCATGCTTTGAGTGTGCAAGGTTACAAAACTTCTCCAAAAATTCCAAAGAAAAGAGCAGATGGAGGACGACAATTTTCACTCTCTGTGGTTATAGGTCTCTCTGACATTTTTCTCCTCACCAACACTGTGACAGAAACGGGCAACGTTACAATTCTGCTTTTATAAATTTCTTACAAAAATGGTTCAGAGCACAATAATAATTCCCCCCCCCCCATTTCAGAGACAGGGTCACGTTCAGCCCACACTAACCTCAAATTTTCTAAGTAGCCCAGGCTGACCTTGAACTCCTGATGCTGGAATTCGGAACATGCACCACCACACCTACTTTAGACTTTTACCTTTAATTCAACCTGTTTTCCTTGTATGTCAAACCCCAGACGATAAGAACCTTGCCTGATTTTATTGCTAATACATTTTAAATCAAAGCTGGCTCTGGCTTCTTAATGAGCAATCCATATTAATTTATTCATAATGATGTGATCAGTTCTTTGAAATCAGATTCTGGGTTATAGGATCATTATTACTTTCATGGGACTGAAAATGGTTCTTTAACTTGTAATTGTACTAAAATATTCTTTAGATATTTAATGAGTATAGTTTCTTGGTTTAGTTAATTTACTGGGCTTGATTTTGATAGATATGAATAGTTTCCTCTTTATAGCTGCTAAATATCATTTATTACCTTCTTCTTTAAAAAAAAAATCTCTCTATATAACCCAAACTGACCTGTAACTCACTACCTCCTACCTCCAGCTCCTGAGTGCTGGAATCCCAAGGGTACACCAACACACTCTGCTAATGCATTGTTTTTAAGACATTTCATTTAGGCTGGGCATGGTGGCATGCACTGTAATCCCAGCTATTTAGAAGACTGACACAGAAAGATTACTTGTGTACAGGAGTTTGAAGCCAGCCTGGAAAACATAGCAAGATCCCTGATAATTACTTCAGTATACAGTATTTTAACTTCTGATCCTCCTGCCTCCACTTCCAGAGTGCCGGGATTATGGCCTGTGTAATACCCAGGGATCAAACCCTGGGCTCTGTGCCTGCCAGACAAGCACTGTGCCAACCGAGCTACATCCGCAGCTAGCATACCGTATTTTAACGGCAATAAGACAATGCTAATTATAAGGCTCTTAAAACAGCCTCTTTAGTTGAGAAGATTATTCAAATTAAATTAGCTAAAATCTATGCCCTGCTCAGACCTAGATAAAAGTTAGAGGCTTTTCCTAGCTGTGGGACTGATTCAAACCATTGTTATTATGCTCAAATGTCTACCAGTGCTGCGTACTTATGTGCTGTCTCCAAACTGAGAAGTTTAAGGTTATAGGTTCAAGACTGAGTTCATAACAGATGGGAAATCTTTTATTATGTTGTTGTTGGTAGTGACATCTTCAAATCTTATCTTAGGAAATTGTGTATCTTGCCTATTGTTTGAGACTATATATATATATATATATATATATATATATATATATATATATATATGTATATCTGTATGAGAAAATACCTGTATTTCACTGAATGCTATGGCCTGAACTATGAAAGATCAAGAATGAATGATAAATGCAGAAATAGAAGGATTTCTTTAAAGGCAACATCAATTAGTTATGTCAACAAGCTTCAGTTTTATCTAAAAAAAAAAAGCAAAACACATGAATGAAAGTGTGGAAAAGTGTCTCAAAGACATGCTTTTCTTACACCAGGGAAATTATCTACCAATTTTGCCTTTTAGGAAAATTTAAACAAATTTATGTAGAAATTATTTCTTTCTTAAGGCATTTGAAAAAAATCACAATTTTAGCATAATGATGAATAAATCATATCTGGTTGTGAAATAAAATTCTTGTTGGGAGCTCTCATATGCAAGAACTTAAATATAGCTCCCTGTGAGAAATGACAGTGCAGCTTGGTGTGAGACCATTCCCCTAGTATGGGATAGCCCACACTCACATGTGATTACACACACACATTCATACACACACACACACACACACACACACACACACACACACACACACACACACACACACACACCACATTTCCTGTAACATGTCTATTAATATTTGACTAAGCAAACTTACCACGAACTCTTAAGAAAAAGGATTCTCTATAGAACTAACTTGACTAGAAAAAAAATTAATGAAAATAACCTTTTCTATTGCCAGCCACAATTGAGAGAACTGTGTATCTTAAGTGAAGCAAATGTTTCTAGAAGGCAGATTCTAGAAAACTGCTAGAGCTGCTGGCGGTAAACACAGCTGCCTGCCTTTGTCAGAAAAGTCACGGTTTCTCCTAGCCCATTTAATTGCATTTCGAATGAGAACACATTTTGTTCCCATTACTAGTCATTCTAATCTCTAATAGGAAATCATAAGCACTTTGAAACAGTAGTTCTGTAGCTGTGATGCTTCTTTTGAAACAACAAACATTCTGAAAACATGTGTTTTAGCGTCAATCAGGCTGATCATAGCATCGTGGAGAGCTTTCACTTTGGTAAGAGTGAAAACTGGAAACTGCCCAGTTTGTGGGTAGCTCTGAAAAATCATGGGTGATTTCGGTCAACAAAAATCTCCGTAATCCTAATGAATACTAGTTCAGGGCCACCTACCGAGTGAGTTACCGACACACTAGTGGATGGGAGCTTCGCCTGCCTTCCTGTATTATTTCTTGTTACATTCATGGGTTAGGAATCTAGGAAAGTCATCTCTTCTAGAGTGCTACCTTTGTGGCTTCTCTCTATGCCATGCAACAAACTAAGAGTGCCATGTTACTGTGTCATTTAGCCGTCACAGGTCAGTCACAATGTGAGGGAGAGGTATATCATTCTTTATAGATACATAAACTGGAGTTGAAATTTTCAAAATCTTGTATGTTAAAAAAAAGTGCACCCCAAGTAATACTAAAAACACCTTTAAAGGATTCTAAAGTGTTTAGGTAATGAAGGACACTATCATTTTACACAGCTACAATAATATTTGAAAATACTTTTTTTTTTTTTTTTTTTGGTTTTGGGAGACAACAGCCTTGGCTATCCTAGGACTCATTCTGTAGACCAGGCTGGCCTCGAACTCACAGACATCCACCTGCCTCTGCCTCCCGAGTGCTGGAATTAAAGGAGTGTGCCACTACTGCCCAGCTGAAAATGGATAGTTCATTTAACTTACATAGATTTTAGGTTCTTTTTATCACTTTGACTGAAAATAGGTGGCAGAAAAAAAGTAGGAAACTTAGCTTTTATTGATGATATTATCAGGCAGTCTCTCATGTAATGCTAATGAATATTTAATTACTTTTCAGAAGAAAAAAAGCAAGGAGAAGTGAACATTAAGTAGACAGAAAGCAGTAGCATTCTTAGAAGTTCAAAGTGATGCAGGGGGTGTTATTCCCTTTAATTAAGAAAACTCAGTGTTCCAGCAGATTGTGGGATCTTCTCAATTTCCACCATTTCTTTCCCATTTCCCCCTCCCCAAATTTGTCCTAAAATTGCATGAGAGTATTTTTTTGTTGTTTTCATTTCGACTGATTCAGTGATAATACCATACCTCCAAGATACAACTTTGAAGTCACAAATACTCAATCATTACTAATTGGTAGTTTGTCCTTGGAATATGAGAATAATTACTTACTAAAAAAAAAAGTGTCTAGCCTTTCTAGAATCACTTCATTATAGAGATATGATATTTATGGACCTGATTATTATAGAAAAAAACCTCTACATGTGGAATGATGGCAAGATTGAGGGGAATGAGGAAGAAACAGGAATGTAATCCACTCTGAGAGATGGAAGTCCAGCTACGTGATAGCCAAAGCTATTTTCAATCTAGAAAGCATATACCTTAACTGATTACTTAAAATCATATGTGTTGAAATGTTCTGTAACACTATAATTGTCATACTTGAGCATCAGTCAATTGTTTAATAGATTATTCAGCTCCCATGTTTTTATTCAAATTGTAAATAAAATTCTCAATGAAAAAGAGTCCAGTGAGAGTCTATACAGGAGCCTGTCGTGTGTTGAATTAAAAGCATAGCTCATGGCCTTGGGTAGATTCAATATATGACAAGACCAAATCTTCTTAAATATGTCCAGCAACCTGATCATCCTATATTAATTGACTCTACAAGCTGGGGAGTAGAAAGAAAAGAGCAGCTGTGAGAGCAAGTACAGATCAAGCTTGACGTTTCAACCAGGAGTAGAGCGGCTGTCATTATCTCAGGCTTTAAAATCACCAGCTTTCCGAAAAGATTCACCAACACATGTTGTAGCGCAGCGTAAACTGGACTCAGGAAGTCATTCAAGAAAGTCTGTCTCCCAGGTTCAGACTCCCAGGTTGTTCATACGTTCGGTGCTTGCTGAACTTTCTTCTGATTACAGAGCCACAGCTGGAAGGGTCACAAAACATTGCCCTCTAAAACCTGACGACAACACTTTCAAGTAGTCAGGCATGAAACAGACAGTAAAAGAGGACAGAGAGGAATGGCGTGGTCAGGGGAGACGTCCCCGAATTGATGCACCAACATTTAAAGAAGCAGATGGTGGTATAATAGGAACAAGGATCCAGACAGTGAGAACCACAAACACAGTTCCCAGCACAGGAATGAGCTTGATGCAACAGTGGCGAGTCAAAGCGCCAGCTGGACACTTGTCCTATCAGCCAAGCCCTGGGCTGGCTCTGTGCTCAGGGGTAGTTAGCCAATACAAAACGGACGGACGCCACGGTTTGTGCGTGCTTGTTGTTTTGGTTTGGGTTTTTTGTTGTTGTTTTGTTTTTTGTTTGTTAGAATGTTTCTTTTGATTTTTTTTGTTTGTTTTTTGAGAGAGAGAAAAAGAACACGAATTTGAGTGGAGATAGAGAGGTTCCAGGAGTCTAAGAATATGATCAAAATCTATTATATGAATGTTTTTAAAGAAGAGAATGAAGGAAGAAAGGAAGGAAGGAAGGAAGGAAGGAAGGAAGGAAGGAAGGAAGGAAGGAAGAAAGGAAGGAAGGAAGGAAGACAGCAAGGAAGGAAGGAAGAAAGCAAGGAAGGAAGGAAGAAAGCAAGGAAGGAAGGAAGGAAGCAAGGAAGGAAGGAAAGAAAGTGCCTATTACAGCCAGACAAGAGACAGCAGGGTCTGAGGATGCAGCTGAGCAGAGGCCTGGGGAGAGAGTTTAGGTCATAGTCTAGAGTATGGGTCACAGTCTAAGGAGCACTTATCAGCTTATGCTGAGGAAGACTGCCCGTGGGGCACTATAAGCAACACAGGAAGACTCTTGGACTTTTATCTCAGTAACTGGGTGACTGGCACTGACCTTTACTGACACCAGGACCAATTAGGGAAGAGTGGATTTTGCACTGAAGTGTGGGGGAGAAGGGGAGAGATGGAAATCAAAAATTCTACCTCAACTTACCAGATTTATGTTGTCTTTGAGTGAAAATACAAATGACAACTAGACACTGTCTGATACTTGGGGGGAAAGATGGAGTAGAAATATCTGTTTGAGAGTCATCAACACATAAAATGCCAAGACTAGATTTTTAAATATATATATGAATGTATATTCATATGTATGCATTTATATATGTATTGTATATATATATATATATATATATACAAATATATATTTTAGTTGAGTTACAAGATGGCAGGTTCCCATGTGTCCTTTTTATATGTGTTTCAGTTTGGCTAAACTTCTCTCCTCACCTCCCTCATCTTCTATACACCGCCATCTCTCCCCCCCCCCCCCTTAAACTTATCCATTCCATGTAGCCCCTCTCCCTCATATTTCCATATGACCTGTCTTCTACTATCCCCTCCTCATGTAATGCACCACCAATGGACTCTTCCTAGCTTTCTGGTTTCTGCAGGTGCTCCAGGATGACCACACAGTATTTGAGATGTGAAACTAGGACCCTATATGAGGGAAAATATTCAGCTTTTGCCTCTCCGAGACTGAGTTATCTCACCTAGTTAAAACTTTTTTTTTCTAGTTTGATCTGTTTACTTCCAAGTTTCATAATTCCATTTTTCTTTACAATAGAATAGAATTCTATTCTATGTACTATTATTCATTTGTCAGTTGGTGACTATCTAGCCTGATTCATTTCCTAGCTACTGTGAACAAGGCAGTAATGAACACGGATGTGTAAGAATCTCTATAGTAGGATATAGAGTCCTTTGGGTTTAGGGTCAGGAGTGGAATAGCTGGGATGATTTCCAACTCTTTGAGGACTCTGCACATTGATTTCTAGAGTGTGTGGTGATATTTGTAATCTAAGAAATAAAGCTTGCCTGAAGATCAGAAGACAGAGCCAGCCAAAAAGGTAAACATAGAGGTCAGGCAGTGGTGGCACACACCTTTAACCCCAGTATTTGGGAAGCACACCTGCCATTAATCCCAGCACTAGGAAGGTTGAGATAGAAAGTGAAATGGCTGGGCAGAGAAAGGCACATAAGGCGTGAGGAGACAGGAACTAGAAGTCCTTTCGGCTGAGGACTCAGAGGCGTTAGTCAGAGAATTCGTGGAGTTGGCGAAGTAAGAAGTGATTGTGGCTTGTTCCTTTGTCTCTCTGATCTTTCAGCATTTACCCCAATATCTGGCTCCTGGTTTTTAATTATAAGACCATTTAGGATTCATGCAACAATAGTGGGTGAGCAGTGCACACTCTTACCTAAGGTGAGTAAGTTTTCTTTTTTTTTTTTTCATTGATGCCAATTTATGTTTGTCATTTGATTTCTTGAAGATAGCCATTCTGACTAGGGCAAGATGGGAAAGTTTACAGAGAAAGTTCTAATCCAAAATCCTTGTAATATTCTTCACAGAAATGGAGGGGGGGTAAAATTCCCATGGAAACACAAACACTTTGGAGAGTCGAAGCAATCCTGAGCAAAAAGAATAATGTCAAAGTATTGCCATACCTGATCTCAAGTTACACTACAGAGCCACAGTAATAAAAACAGGCATGTAAATCAATAGATTAGAGAAGAAGATCCAGATTTAAGTTGACACAATTAAAACCATCTGATTTTTGGCAAAGAAGTCAAAAATACACACTGGAGAAAAGACAGCATCTTTATCAAGAGGAGTTAAGAAAATTGGATACTTGACTCTTAGTCTGAAAAAACCAACTCCGAGTGGGAAAAAAATAAAACAACAACAACAACAACAAAAACACCCTCAACCTAAAATTTGAAACTCTAAAACTTCTAGAGAAGGTAGAGAATGAGCCACAAGATATTGGCATAAATAAGTTCTTTCTAAACAGCACTCTGGTTGCTCAGGAAATAAAGCCAACAATAGATAAACAGGCTCTTATGAAACTAAAAAGAAAAAATTGTAAAGTGTTCCGTGTCATCAGCCATCAAGCAAGTGAAAATTAAGCCTCAATTTAAGTGGAGTAGTTACAAAAGAGGAAAGGATCAAAGGTAGAGTGCAGGCACCTCTCCATGGTGTAGACCTCTAAGATGAAGGAAAGAAAGAACCATCCAAGGAATATGTGAAAGGAATAAACACAGGGTGAAGAGGAAGCTACAGGGCCCATCCAGAGGGGCAACAGAATGCCAATTGCTTCTGGTTATTTGCATATGATAAAACCTTGCATCAGCTTGTGCAAGAAGGTCATGATTGACCTCCACTTTTACTGGAGTGATGAGAGTGTAGGTTTGATGTGGGACAGTGGAGACTCCAGTTAACTATAGAAAGTTGTCTGCATGTGTTTATTACCCATGACTCTGAACCACCACCCTCCGCATCATCCCACAGCCTGCCTGCTAGTATTTGTCCATCATGGAATCTCCCAATCTTGAGGGTAGTCTTACCTAGCAAATGGCTTCTAATGAATAGGATGTGGCAAAAGTGATGAAATGTCACTACAGTGCCATGTCACAAAAACAGTGACTTTCATATTGTTAGCAGATCTCCTCCATTGCTTCTTTGATTAAGCAAGGTGCTAAATGAAAGGGCTATGTGTCAATGGGGGTGACCTCTGGTCCACAGTCACTAAAGTACTCTCTCAGTTCATCAGCTCATAAGGAACTCAACCTGTGCATATATAGTAGATTCTTCTCTTGTGGGGCTTGCCATGAGCCCCTATCCCTGGTTAGCCCCTCGATTACAGACTTGTGAGAGACACCCTGAAGCAACAAGCCAGGTAGGACCAAGTCTAGACTCCCAAGGGACAAGAACACTGAGATAATTTATGAGAGTGGTTCTAAGCCAAAGTTTATGGTAATTTGTCCCGCAATGTGATAGGTAATCTTCACTGTCACCCTGACTGGATCTAGACTCAACAAGGAGATTGAGGAGACACACTTCTAGATACATCTTTAAGGGTAATTCCAGAAAGAATTATGTGAGAAGATAAGACCACCTTGAATCTAGAAAGCACTACACCAAAGCTCGGTGGCTTAGACAGAATAAAATGAGGAAAAGGAGAAAGCCGGGTCAGCCCTAACATTCCCTCTGTGTTTATCGACCAGCCATGCAGTGAACAGCTTACCTGGGCTACAGGCTCCCAGAGCCATGATGTTCTAAGCATACACACCTCTGCAACTGTGATTCCAAATAAGTCCCCCCTTCCCTGAGGTGTTCATGTCCGGTGTTTTGGTCACAGTGATAAAAAGCTAACTAACACATACAGCAATGGAGGGGGAATACACATTTGGAAACACTATTAAAGCAAGTGCAAAGGAACAGGATGGGTGATGATGCACAAGAATGGGAAATGTTTGAAGAGATGTGGTAGAGAAGATGTTAAAATTTTGTAAGATGGGAAGGCTTGTAATAACTGACTTACAAATGTCATAAAAAAAATCGAGACCTGTGCTCCTACACAGGAAGAAACTTGAGAATTGTAGAAAGGCTCAAGAAATGATGA
The DNA here is from genome assembly GCA_902168415.1 of Peromyscus melanophrys. NCBI lineage: Eukaryota > Metazoa > Chordata > Mammalia > Rodentia > Cricetidae > Peromyscus > Peromyscus melanophrys. Next base: position 19,279 of record CABHPR010149323.1, on the reverse strand, counting down.
TGCCACATGCCTAGGAAGCTAGAGTAAAGGGAAGGGATGCTGAGAGAGGGGATGGCTGTATTAAAGTGTGTTAACAGCATTTTCACACTTCTACCCAATGCTGTGAAACACAAATGGCTAAGCAGGGCTACATAATGAGACTTAAACAAACAAACAAAAGCAAACCCTTCCTCACATATATTATATATTAAGCATCCTTGATTTCTAGAAAAATCTGGCCAAACAAAATGTTCTGAGAATGTTGGTTTACGTTGTTGCCGGTCTCTGATATCTGACTTGATAGATAACAATGGGACTCTAATATCTCCTCCTGCATTCAATCTGCATCACTCCTGGGTTACTTTAAGTATCTATAGAAAACCTGACATCAAATGGGCAGTTGGAAAAGGGTCTCCCTAATGTTGTAGAAGCCCTAGAAAGCACCATGGGTTCTGGAGCAGGGATGACTTTGAGAAACCTGACCATGGAAAGAAACAAACTGAATAGCAACTCGAGGTAAGTATTGAGTTTAAACGTTTTTTTAGTTTGTTTGGTTTGTTTTTGAGAATATGGAGGAAAACTGGAAAAGGAGAAATGGCAGGCTTGGGAGAAGAGGTAATTGTTGAATTAATATCCCAGTGGACGCAGACATGTTGGAACAGAAAGATGGAGGAAAAAATTTAAAACAATATCACTGACTTTCCTCCAGACTCGAGAGAATGAGATGGGAAAGTGGTTTTTCTGAGAAAACCCAAGGCTGTGGGAATGGACTAGCCTACTGTAGGACAGGCTTCCAGTCCTCCAGGCTAAAAACGACACATCCTCTGCTCAAAGCATATAAATGTCGGCACCACATTAAAGATAAAGAAAGACGGTTGTGTGGGGGCATACAGAGAAAAGAATCAGTAACCAAGTGGGCATCAGGAAATGTGCAGGGCTCCGTGAGCCCTCTGTGGATGTCTAGTCCACGTTCTTAAGTAAATGAAAGGGTGGTGAGAAGGATACTCATGAGATGACCTGACCAAGAAAACATCCCTCTCTAGAGCCCCGTGCTGATTATAATGTGATTCAGCTTTCCATCCTCTAATGAAATACCCAAGGCTATCAACTTAAAAAAAGAGGTTCATTCTGATCTACAGTGTTGAAGGTTGGAGCTTAGAGTTGGTTGCTAGGTCAGTGTTGTTTCCCCTGAGACGGTGGCAAGACAGAATAACGTAGAACACACTTCAAGTTAAACTGTCCAACATCCAGAAAGCACAAAAGGGGGTGGGGCAGGATCTCACAACCCTCTTGGACGACATGTTTGCAGTGACCTAAGAGCTCCCAGTGTCCTCAGCTTTGAAAGGTTCTGCCACCTCCCAACAGCACCATCGTGTGGAGAGCGAGTCTGACACCTTCCAGATACAAAAGATATAGTGGCTGAAGCCTGGCACAGTTGGGCACATGCTGTTCCTTTAGGTGTCCTCACGGGTTTCCAGATAGCTGCTTCTTTGAAACAGGTAGCCTAAGACTGATGTGTGTTCCCAATGGGGAGGGCCTTCAGATTTGGCTCTCTGGAGTGGTTCTCCCATGTTTTCAACATCCTCTTTGTACACAACTTACTCAGTAAGCATTGGATTCATCTGGTCCATATTTCAGAAAAATCTCCTTCCAACTGCCTGCTACATATTTAGTAAAGCTCCAGTGTGCACAGGAAATCAGGTGAAGAAAAGCATTAAGAACTAGTTTTCCTGTAGGACTCTTTCAACTAGTCGTATCCATTACCCCTTCCAAATGAGCAGGTAAGACACCATTTCCTTCTGTATATCCTTCAGAAGCTTTCCTTGAGTAAAGATCTTTCCATTTTTCTTTAGGAATAGTCAGATTTCCTTTTTCTTGAAAGACTTCACTCACTTTCAGTTTTCAAGGTTATCATACTTCCTTCAATTCCTGACTTTGCTTGAGAATATTAGTTCATAGTACATATTTTTAAATTGTCTTTATTTGTTTTTCATTGAAATGAATATTAACATATTTTCTTTTCTTTTCTTTTTACTTCCCATTTTATTTTCTTAGGTGAGAATCTTTAAGGTATTCATTGTTTTCTTGAGCCCAGGGAGGAATATTCAATTTGATTTCACTAGCTTTCCATCACTCTTCACTTAGGACTCACACAATCTAGGATGGGCATGTCCAATACTAATGCCTTCACTTCAGTATCTACTAGATAAAACACTAGGGAACAGTACCAAAATAAGAGAACATACAAGATTTATTTGATGCCAAAATCAACTATTTATTTTCCTAATTTGGGAGAAGGGTATTACATAAACAAAACAAAATTTCACCATACATCCATGGTGTCCTAGTTAGGTTTCTGTTGTGAAAAAAAAAAAATTTCTATGACCAAAGGCAAACTAGTGAGGCAAGGTTTTCCGTTTTGTTTTCGCTTACAGTTCATAGTCCATCATGAATGGGAATCAGGGTAGGAAGTTAAAGCAGGAATCTGGAAGCAGGAATTGAAGCAGATGCCTGGAAGAACACTACTTACTGGCTTGCTCACCATGGACTGCTTAACTTGCTTTCTAATACAGCCCAGGGGTGACACCACCCGTGGTGGTCTGGGCCCTTGTACATCAATCATTGATCATGAAAATGCCCTTTAGACTTGCTGATAGGCCAATCTGATTGAGGCATTTTCTCAGCTGTGGCTTCCTCTTTCCAGATCGCTCCGGCTTGTATCAAGTTGACAAAAACAACCCTTCACAAATAAGGTATATAGGAAGAGTTTTAAAATACCACTTATTTTTCCTTATTGGTGGCCCTATAGGAGGAGTTTTACATATGTCATCTCATTTTAATTTCGATGATATAAGATAGGCAGATATTTTTACCTCTATTTACAGGTGAGGAATTTTAGCTAAGACATCCAAGCTCACACCAGCACCAAGAGGTGACACACAGCTCACACCTTCTCATTGAATGCTCCATTACACTCTGCCCTCTTGAGGACCAAAAGTGTGTGTGTGTGTGTGTGTGTGTGTGTGTGTGTGTGTGTGTGTGTGTGTATTCTTCTGTGTGTATATGTGTGTCCAAGTGCAGGTTCCCAAGTTCAGCGCAAATACCCAACACAAGAGGATCAAAACACTTATAAAAAGATGAGAAACTAAAAATCTGCATCCTTTTCATTGTGGTTGTGCATTTTAAATACCCAGGGAAACCTGGAAGCACAAGACCAAGACACATATCTGAGGGAACTTCTGATAAAGTTGCTTTGATCAAATAAGGCCAAGAGCTTAAATTTCTCAGTCACAGATTTCAAATCTCTTTGAGCGAAAACACCCTGCTTGGCTTTGTTTTCCTGCGTCTTGAAGCTTCCCTGTGTTAATTGACAGTGTTTTGCATAACCTTACTGTCTCAAGAGTAGAAATTGAAAGAAAACGATATAAGACGTGCGAGACATTATTGATAGCATCTCATATGATGCTTCAGGGAATTCCAATTTGTGTACGTTTCTCTGTAAGCATTGAGCATTTCAAATATATGCAGGAAATCTTATTGTGTTTTTTTTGTCCTGTTACTACTATTTGAAGCCATTGCCTCTTTAAGGTAAGGACTCTTCTTCTTGAAAAAATCATTTATAATCATTTAGCCTAATAACGTATCAACCTTCAATCTGTGATAAGACCTAGCAATTAAATGCATTTAGAAGTTAAAGAATATTTCATGTTTACAGTAAAATTACCCATTGAGCAAACTAGTCCTGACTACAAAACTATCCCATCTTGTTTATTAAAATAAATAGATATTTTTCCTTAAGATTTTGATATGTCCTGGTTATCTCAAAGAGCTTAGCAATGTTAAATCAATTAATAGTCATAAATTCATTTTAAGTGACTAGATTATCTTGTGTTACAGCAACTTTCAAGGGTATTTAAAAGTATTTAAGGGTATTTATCTCACAGACATAAATATTATGATAACAATTTAACTTTACAATATCATTTAGTAGTTAAAATGTCTCAATATTAAAGTGACCCTATGGGGGAAAAAAAAAACAAAAAACAAAAAGGATGATTTATTTTTAAATTCCTAAAAATCAAGGAGAACCATCAGCAAAGTCAGATTTTTATTCATTTGCTTATTTTTAATTTTTAAATTTTATTTATTTTATTATTTAATGTATATGAGTGTTTTGCCTGCATGTATGTATGTACAGCACATGTTTGTGTCTGGTGCCCTCAGGGGTTTGAGGAGGGCCTTGGATCTCTTGGGACTGGAGTTACAGAGATAGGTTGTGAGCCATCATGTGGGTGCTGGGAATTGAACTTCCTCTGCCAGAGCAAGTGCTCCTGACTACTGAACCAAATCTCCAGGCCCCCATCAGATTTTTTAATTATACCAAAATTCTAAAGTGACTGAATCCTAGTCCCATATTTATGCCTTTGTTTTCCTCATGTCCTTCTCCCGCTAATATATCTGATCAGATAGGATTTTTTACCAAATACAGAAACTTCTTACGTTTGAGAATTTTCTATCTCTAACCACTATGGCTATGTGCACTGGGAAACCAGACCTTGAGTCAAGTTGTGTGATCTTGGGGATGGGTTTGCCCTTGTGCCTGTCCCAGGAAATTCTCTAGCAACTTTGTACGCATCTGCGCATGTCAGCATCACTCTTTAGATGAGCCACATTCCAGTGGGAGTGGCAGCGGCCAGAAGGGGCCCAGCTGCACTGCTACTCACACTCCTAACTCTGTCACAGGTCTGTTTGTCACCCGCTCTGCTGGGGCTAGATGGTTCACAAGGTTGTGTCTTTGTAGATTTCCAAGCAGAATTGGTCGTTCATCTGCTGTGGGTTTTCAGTTACCTGCCATGTTGTTTCTGTGGCCAGAATTCCAAGGTCCTGGAAATAGAGGTGACAAGCATCTGAACAACAGGTGAAAACACACTTATTTCACTCTTTGTCTATGTAGTGTGTGTGTGTGTGTGTGTGTGTGTGTGCGCGCACGCGCACGCAGGGGTTCACATGACTGCGCACGCATATGTGGAAGCCAGAGGAGGATGTTCGGTATCTTTACATATTGCTCTCCATCTTATTCTTTTATGACAGGATGTCTCACCTAACCCAAAACTCTCAGTTTCAGCATGGCTGACTAGCCAATGCATTCCTGGGATCCACCTTTCTTGGTGCCCTCAGTGTACCATACAACCATTCCTGGCATTTATCTAGGCCATGGGTATTTAAACTCAGATCCTCATGGTTACACAGCAAGCACTCTTACCCCTGAGCTAGTTCTCCAGCTATGCTTTTTTTTGGAGGTTGGTAGGGTGGCAGTGATAGGGATAGGGTAGTTAGTCCAGGTTGGCCTCAAGCCTTGCCTCAGCCTCCGAAGTGCTGGTCACCATAGTCAAAATAATCAGCTTGGAAAGCACACGAAGACTAAGTCCAGAGAAGGGCTTGAGGTATGTCATCAGCAATAGCCCAGGATAGACAGCAACAGCTCAGGACTTACGTCATAAAATGTGCCAGGTGTGATGATGTATACCTTTAATTTCAGCCCTCGGGAGGCAAAGGCAGGTAGATCTCCGTGAGTTCAAGGCCAGCCTGATCTACACAATGAGTTCCAGGTCTACCAAGAGAACATAAGAGTCTGTCTCAAAAATATCATAAAACATGAAAATACACACACACACACACACACACACACACACACACACACACACACACA
>CABHPR010149323.1:0-13580 GCA_902168415.1 Peromyscus melanophrys | reverse complement strand
ACACACACACACACACACACACACACACACACACACACACACACACATATTATTTATCTTTTCCTTTTGGCACACAAGCCTTTCACACAACACAATGTTCTTTTATGTTTAACCCTATTTTCAGATATTCCCTGGTTTCTTCTCTTGTTTCTTTGTTGTAGATTGGGCCTTTGTTACAGAGCATTTGAACCCACTCCTGCCTGTAATTAACATATTCATCTATTTCTACTTAGTCTATGGTAGGCTGGTTTAGTAAGCACAATGCATTAACCAAGAAGATTGTGGGAAAATACTACACATTCAAGAGATCCTCTATATCCCAGTGTATGTCACATGATAGATAGATACGTTCATCTATTTCTACTTAGGTTACTGTAGGCCAGTTTAACAAGCACAACGCATAGAACAAAGAGGATTGTGGGTAAACACTACATATTCAAGAAATCCTATCTTAGCCCTCAAATGCCCTAATATGTGTCATATAACACAGCACTTTATTATGCCATATGTGTCTAATAGTAGTTATCACCTCCAAATGCATTTTGAGCTTTAAAAAGGAGCCTGACATCATGATTAGGGACAAGAACCTATGACTAGACAGACTATAGGCTCTTGGGCAGAACCTACTGTTATTCTGATAAATGAGCATAGAGATAACTTGACTCCTAATGACCTATCGTTGTACCCATAGATTACTGCATCTCATGTCCATTATCAGAGTAGCTTCGATTAGCAGTAGATGGTGATTAAATAGAGACTGGTCAAGGTGCAGAGAATAAGGGAGTGGGGATACACATTCCTAAAAGGGACCTCTACATCACAACCCCTTCTCCCAAGCCTCAGGGCTCATTGAGGAAGAGGGGAAGGAAAGAGTGTAAGGGCCAGATGCAGTAGATGGCTACAAGGAAACAGTGTTTTCTGATCCAATAGGGCAGTTACATATATGAACTTACAGTGGTTGGGATATCATCATAAGACCCGTGCAATCTCAAGCCAGACCAAATGCCTGCCTGGAGAGAGGAGACACAAAGTCCTTCCCCTAGCCAAGGAGCTACTAATAGGCAGTTGATGGATGTTAGGAAAGAGGAAGTCAATTTTCTTGAAGAGAATAACGACTGGTAAGCTGGCCATACTCCATGGGAAGGCCACATATCCAGAACAAATTACACTTCATGGGCGATCCAGAGAAAAAAAAAAAGGAAACAAAGTTAGGTGGGTAGGTGGGTAGAGAAGTGGGGTGGATGTTGGAGGAGTTGAGAGAGGGAAAGGAATATGATCAAAATTCATTGTACAAAATTCTCAGAGAACTAACAAAAAATTTCAAGGAGGGGCTAGAGTCATAAATTTGTATATTTTACACAGTTAGATATGTTCCCATACACAAATTCTGGCACATACTAACAATGTAAAATTGATTATTAAACATTTAACAATACATAAATACATAAAGAAACAAACACACCCCTTGTCTTGTTTTGATGCAGCTTTCCCCACTGAGCCCTCTTCTTTTCTTATATGGTACCTAATACAAAATCTTCTTATGCTAGCAATGTATATACAACTAAGAAGTTATATATGGTGATATTTTATTTGTGCTGAAATGTGATTTTATTTGTATGTTAATAAATAAAGTTGCCTGGGGGTCAGAGCTAAGAGCAAGCCATTTAGCAGAAGTCTGGCAGTGGTGGCACATACCCTTAATCCCGATCACATGGCAGACAGAATCTCTGTGTGTTCAAGGACACAGAGCCAGCATGGCTTTAATCTCAGTACTAACCATAGAGACCTGGAGGTCTATATAGACAGGCAGTGATGAAGAAGTCATGTGGTTGGGTTTAGAACCAATGAGAAGGCAGAACAGAAAGTCAATAAAAAATACAGACACACAGGAAGTAGATCTCTTTCATAGGGGAAGGACAACAGCGACAGCAAGGGGTAAGAAGGTGGTCTTAGCTCTTGGCTGCTGCTTGATCTCTGGGCTTTCAACTCTGCATTTGGCTCTGTGTTTCTTATTTAATAAGACCGTTCAGAATTACATCTACAGGTATACCCTAGAAACGAAAAGAGTGTATAGCAGGGCATACAGATGGGCTTTACTGGGAAGAGTCCTCTGTGTAACTTAAATGCAGGTCAAAAAGATCAGCAGTGTGTCCTTAGTGAAGAACATGAGTGAAAGTGCTCCACACACAGCAACTTGCAAGAGCAGAGTACACTCCAGGAGCAGGGTCCACTGAAGGAGCATGCACAGGAGAAGTAAAGGCAGTAAAAGATAGAGAACAGAGAACTCACTCAAGGCTCCAGCCATTCTGTATTGTTCTGGGCACATGCTCAGGTTGCAGGGGAGCAGGCAGATGGATGACAATAAAGGTGTCAGCACACACCATCTTATTTGGAGTTGCTCAGGCTCCTATGACCAGAGTTACAAGCCTTTCATTGCAAGCCTTTGGTGTAGCCTCTAGATTAGTGGTTCTCAGCCTGTGGGTCACGACCCTCACACGGTCCCATGTCAGATATTTATATTATTATTCATGACAGTAGCAAACTTATAGTTTATAGTAATGAAGATAATTTTATGGTTGGGGTCACCACAACATGAACTGTATTAAAGGGTCAAAGCATTAGGAAAGTTGAGAACCACTGCTCTAGATCACAGGCCAACTCTGGGTATAGTTGTTGCTGTCAAACACAACTATGGATTGTTCTTTTTGATAATTCTTCATTTACAACTAAAGAGAATTACATCTCTTATCTTCAGAGCCACTGTGAACTCTACTAAGAAGCACCTTTAACAACTAACTTTTGGGGCTAGAGAGATGGCTCAGTGGTTAAAAGCACTAGCTGCTCTTCCAGAGAATCCAGGTTCAATTCCCAGCACCCCCATGATAGCTAAAAATTGTTTATAGCCCCAATTCCAGGGGTTCTGGCACCTTCAGAGACACACAGATAAACTACCAATGCATATAAAATAAAAATAAATCTTAAAAAAACAACTCACTTTTCTTTTCTTTTCTTTTTTTCTGGTTTTTCAAGACAGGGTTTCTCTGTGTAGCTTTGTGCCTTTCCTGGAACTCACTTTGGAGACCAGGCTGGCCTCGAACTCACAGATATCTTCCTGCCTCTGCCTCCCGAGTGCTGGGATTAAAGGCGTGCGCCACCATCGCCCAGCTACAATTCACTTTTCAATGTTAAATTTTTAAGGGTAATCAAAGTTTCAACAGTAATCCACCTGACAAAATTCTTAGTTGTTCCTACATATTGGCATGAGTAGCCACCCAGCTATTAAATATTATTTTTACATTAAAGAAAATCCAGATACATTTGGTAATATTTGAAAATCCGTTTTATCTGTCAATAAAAATTGACAATGGCTGATTTTGCCATGTGTGTAACCTATAGGTTGAGACATAATAAAAAGTTTCCATACAGCAATAATCAAAACATTTGCTATGTGCTGCAAGCACTATATAAATTTAAGTATCATGGTTTTCAAACATGAAGTATATTAAAAACATCAGGTCTAAGAAAAGATCAAATGATATTACCCATATGCGAGTGCTCTGAAAATGGTAAAGCATAATAAAATATATCAAGGGAGGTATGAAAGTCATATATACACAAAACAGCAGGAGCCAAATGTAACTGCATTCTGCAAATGATGTCATGATTCCTGTTTGTCTAATTTGCATTTTAGGAAAAGACTGCTCATATGTTACAACAGCAGCTAGGTTTACAACAATTTTTCTTTGTTCCTGGCAAACAAAAAAAGGTTAAGAATTTGCAGACAAGTCTTGGCAAAGACATATTATGATTCAGCTTTGCCAACCCCTGAGAGCCTTAGTACACAGCTGGGAAATGTACGTAGGTTATGAACTCGTTAAAAAAATTTCAATTAGCAACTGCTAATAAGTACTGCCTCCCATCTTAATTGGTCCTTAAAGAGTATAAAACACTTCTAGAGCATATAACCCACCAGTTGGCTCTTCCCATCCATTCAAATGGTCTCTTTCTCCAAGCAGAAATATTATTTTGGTTGGCAAGGTAAAGTAGTGTAACCAATCCTTCCTTAATCCCATCTACATATATCCAATCAATTGGAATACCACATTATGTACTGTCACAGGTCAACTGAACCATTTGTCTATCATAAAATCCTTGCTATGTGACACAAGATTTTCATGATATACATGACAGTGCTGTTCAGTATTGTATCAGTTCCTTTTCTGTTGATGTGATAAGACACCATAACCAAGGCAACTTATAGAACAGTTTATTAGAGCTCACATTTTCAGAGGGTTAGAGTCTGTTGTAGCTAGAGTTTTCCTGCCTGGCCCACAGTCAGGACAAATCTCTGTCACCTGCCAGTCCCACAATTGCTCAGACCCAACCAAGTAAACACAGAGACTTACACTGCTTACAAACTGTATGGCTGTGGCAGGCTTCTTGCTAACTGTTCTTATATCTTAAATTAATCCATTTCTATAAATCTATATCTTGCCACGTGGCTCATGGATTACCGACATCTTTACATGCTGCTTGTCCTGGCGGCAGCTGGCAGTCTCTCTCCTCCACCTTCCACTTCCCAGAATTCTCTCAATTCTCCTCTCTGTTAGTCCTGCCTATACTTCCTGCCTGGCCACTGGCCAATCAGTGTTTTATTTATTGACCAATCAGAGCAATTTGACATACAGACCATCCCACAGCAGTCTGTGATGGCTGAGACAAAGGCATGGCGGCAGGAGCAGGGAGATGAAGGCTCACACCTTGAACCACAAGCACCTAGCAGAGAGCCAACTAGTAAAAATGACATGAGTTTGAAACTCTCAAAGCCTGCCCCCATTCATACCTCTTCTAGCAAGGCCACACCTCCTAAGCCTACCAAAACAAACCACCCACTGGGGACTAAGTATTCAAAGGCCCAAGATGATGGAGGACATCTCATTTAAACTACCACAAGTATTCTATCCTTAAAAATGATTCAAGCATTTTTTTTTAATGTCATGAAACTTCTTGCTGGATTTGCATAAATCAGACCCAGGAATTCTAAATGTGGAGAGCTCAAAGTGCTTATAGATGATGGGCACCGACCCATTAGCCACATGTGACAGGTAAAGCCTGAGCCCATGGATACATTTTCTGTAAGAAGTATGTCCCTAGACCTTTAATTCAAACTACTACTGGAGAAATTATAGCCACTTCTCCCAAAGAGCTAAATGTTGCAAGAAGTTTCCCTCCTGTCCCTTTCTTGCTGAGACAGGAAACATTTCTTCCTTGTCATCTTGCCTCACTGCTCCAAATTCTTTTGCCCCTTATATGGAAAGGGATCGCTTGCTTAAACATGTTGAAGAGTAAAAAGGAACTGGAAAGATTGATACTTATCACTGTACACACAGACACACACACATACACACATACACACACACACACACTTCAAAAAACCAACCAATGCAAAGAATTATGAGAATAAAATAAGCATTATGCTTAATATTTGATCATAATGTGGCATCTCTCTAACCTCATTAAAACAGCTTTGTACACACGTCTTTGTTTACACAGACAGGCCCCAATTACTGTCCCAGTTTTTTATGTGTTTCTCTCTCCCTTTGGGTCTCTCTAAAATGAAAATAAATAAACAGAAGCCAGGGAAGCTTCATCTCACATTATCTGGAACAGATACCAGGCTCTTTTGAAAAGAATAGCAATTTTTTGTTCTATTTCTTTTTTGTTGCTTTTGATTGCAAAAGAGATGCCTGTTTATTATAAGCAAAAAAAAAAATATGACCCCCAAAACAGGGAGAATGGAAATAAAGTATCTAATCTACTAAGATTTTCTGTGTTCTGAAAGCACTTACTTGCCATACCAGGAAGGCAGTAGGTATGGTGTTTACAGGGGCTGGGGGTGGGGGACGTTAAGAATGTAAATGCTGAAATCAGTTGGCTTGGTTCAATCCCGGGTCCACTCCTCTCCTAGCTCTGTGGTCTTGAGTAAGTTACTAATCCTCTCTACTTCATTTGCACCAGCCATCAACAGCAAGACTAGAGTAAGTGAAACAGCACTACTCGAAAGAATAACTGCTCAGTGCACATTGGCTGCTATTGGCAGATCCCTTTGACATGCCAGCAAAGGTATAAGCCGTAATAAAAATATCACTGATTTTGGAGAAGTTCTTGTGGCCCTTGATGCCCATAGGTTTGCATTATACTACCATGTTGTGCCATGCCAAGTTAAGTCAGGTCAAGCCTTGCCAATTTTCTAATTATATGATTTATATCAAAAGCTTTTGAAAAGGAAGCACAATGTTTGATTTAATTTGTTTTTATTCTACAAGAATACTGACTATGTATGTGTTTTAGTTTCTTAACAGAAGGATCTTTTCATTAATATTCCAGTTCCTCTGGAAGCTTTTCTTCTTTTCATTCTCCCTCCTAATCCAACATCCTCTAGTAAGTCTATTTCTGTCCTTATTCCTGGATTATGAAAGGGGCACTATAGGCCAAAGCGTTCCTAAAGCGCCATACTGTGCTTGAGCTGGGCAGTAAAGCCCATCTCAAACCCACCATTCTGCCTGAGTAATACTCCACTGAAACTGGTTCTGTCTGTGTTACCAACTTCCTAGCAGCCCTAGCATCGGGGCAGTGTGGACCCTTGGTGTTGGGAATACTGCCTGTAGACCTATTCTATTGCTACCACCCAACTTTGCAGCGGAGCTGAGATTTCCCCCTGGAGCACGCCGTAGCCTTCGCATAGGTTGTTTAACATTAGCTGAGAGTCTTTACTTCTGCATCAGTGAGGACACTGGCTGATTCCAACACAAGCCATCACAGCTCAGTTGGCAAACTCTGGTTAACACACACTGAAAAAGTAGTCTGGCCCAGACAACGTAAGAGGCTAAAGGCACCTCGACTTCTATTGCTTCTTTTCTGAATAAGACACTTCTGGATAACCAAAGCTAAGCAAACATGTAAACCTGCTAAGAGAAAGTGAAGAGAAAAGGGGAAAGATGCCTATGAAAGCGAAGAATGAAAAGGCTTCTGATGAGGCATTGCCATAGCAGTAGTTGCCCACTTGTATATAATTTTAAGGTGTCGAGAATTCATAGAGAGAGGTGGGAGGGGAGAGCGCAAGGGTGTATGGATCTGTATGTTGTGTATATTTTAAGAAGAAACAGTGAGGTACGATCACTGGGGTTTGTTTATTGATGTATTATTTGCTGATAAAAATCTGTTGTATATTTTTGTAGTTTGAACACCAATGTCTGGTTATTCTGTAAATTGGAATAGTTCCCTATTATCTGGTCTGGCAGATAACACAATCTCAGCCCAAAACCAAAGGTTAAAAAAAGCACACTCTTACCTTTCTAAAAGGTTTAAACACTGATGAAAAAAAAAATTCACCTTAGTCTTTCTAGGGTATTCTTCCCAGGGTGTGCTGGGCACACTGGATAGAAACAGGGCTGATGGGAAGTAAGTTAGTACATGGTCCTGGAACATGGCATCCTCTTGATCACTGAGAGTCCTCCTCTGCAGGTTATGGGGGTGTGGCACCTTCTCCCTCCCTCCAGAGCATTGTTGGCAGCATGCTGAGCCCCTTGTAGCTGTCAGACACTTCTTGGCCACAGCACAGCCAGGCTTCCTTCTTTGGAATCTGTTTTCTCTCATTGCTCCTCATGCTCCCTGCCCTGGCCCAGCCAAGGAACAAACAAGAATAAAAGGGCAGATTCCACTCATTGGTCCAGTGTCCCCAGTGTCTCAGCAGATTAACCAGGGGTGAGGAATAAGTTTTCTCACTTTCTCTCTCCAGGGACCCAGAAACTTCGGTCTTCTCTCTCCTTTTTCTTCACCCACTGGAATCTTCTGAAATCTTTTCTTTTTACTACCCTCTCCTTCATTCCTTCTTTCCCTCTACCCTGCCTTATGTGTAGAAGGCCATGTATTTCCCCTGTTTGGAGCAAAAACATTTTCCCCCTACAATCAAGAGTCCTCTCTCTCCAGGACTAAGCTTGAGATACACACACACACACACACACACACACACACACACACACACACACACGCACACATGCACTCACACACGTACATTCACACACTATACGCATTCACACACATACACTCACATGCTCACACTCACATGCACTCACACACACACACACATGCATACACACATTCACCACATACACATGCATGCATACACACACTCTCACACAAATGCACACTCACTCACATACACATGTATACACACAAAACCACGTGCACACACAGGCACATGGGAACAACGATTATATTATCCCAGGACATGATGCATTTTCCTTTGCCTCTAACAATGACTGTGGACTCAGAAAGGAAGGAAAGTACAAGGACCCAGAGGAATGAAATGCTAATCTCTAAGAATATGATCCTCTTAGCCCCACCTCTCCCCCACCTAGTGAGTACACATATTACAGAAGTCTTCAGAAAGACCAGAGTCCTGAGAAGGCAGAAAGCACAAGAGATCAAGGCGAGCATTCAGATGCCTGTAGAGCAAGCAGCCTTGGGCAGCTTCAGACCAAGCTTACTAACTCACTGTCAGTGATACCTACTTTGTCGTCTCCATCCTCTTTATCTCTGTCAATAACACGACCACAAACCATCCACCTAGCTAGAAATGCTACTGTCCCCTTCATCCCTTCCGGTCTCTCTGTCTCATATGACACACACCAAGCCATCTCCCACCAAATACCATCATGGCTCCCAGGGTCTTTCTTGAGCCCAATGTGACTACCTTCACCTAGGTTCTGATCATCACTCTTTTAAAGGTCTTCTCTGTGATTTTCTTTTAGTTTTGAAAAAAAATATGAGCATGATAAAGCCACATACACATTTTAAAAACTGTATAGATGTCTTAAGAATTCCATATATCAGAATGACAACTGCTATCATTTTGCTGGCCTTTTTTCCCCACCTGTATACACCCAAACAGAAAAATCATGCGGTGAACATATTTTCATGTTAAGACATGTAACACTAGCATTCTTTCTCATAACAGAAAATGCTACAGTATTACTTCGTATAGTTGTATTTTAGTTTAATGAATCTTCCAGACACATGAGTTCCAAGTACATAAAACATCTGTGGTATACATCTTTGTACCCTTGTGCAATATATATTTGTATATATTTATATATATATATATATACATATATAAATGATTATTAAATACTATCAAGTTACTTTATTCATGCCTACTGTAAGCACATATGGTTATTCCTCATTACTTTTCAATTAGACAATTAGAATATAGTCTTGCCTCCCCCACCACCAATTTTTCTTCACATTGATTTATGTGGGTTTTTTGTTTGTTTGTTTGGTTGGTTTTTTTTTGT
Source organism: Peromyscus melanophrys (assembly GCA_902168415.1). Lineage (NCBI taxonomy): Eukaryota > Metazoa > Chordata > Mammalia > Rodentia > Cricetidae > Peromyscus > Peromyscus melanophrys. The sequence goes on along the minus strand of CABHPR010149323.1, from coordinate 4,224 downwards.
TTTTGTTTTTGTTTTTTTTTTTTTGTTTTTTTGTGACAGGGTTTCTCTGTGTAGCACTGTGCCTTTCCTGGAACTCACTATGTAGCCCAGGCTGGCCTCGAACTCACAGAGATCCGCCTGCCTCTGCCTCCCAAGTGCTGGGATTAAAGACGCGCACCACGACTGCCCAGCTGATTTATGTTTTATTAACTACCAAAGTTACTTTCCTAAAGTGAACAAAGCAGATCATACACTTCCTAATTCTGTCAGATCTCTGTAGTCATAGGCTCACCCTAATCTCCCTTTAGATGTTATCTTCTTTCCATACACCTTATAGTTCTGCCACCAAGAACATTTATAGTTAAATTTTACAGCTGCCTGTGCTAACTAAGGTGTGTGTTTCATTGTTCATATTTCTGAGGGTTGTTTCTCATGCTGATTTATAGCTTGCTATGAATGTATTTATATATTTTTTCTCTCTCTCTACCACACAGTCAAAATTTGAAAAAAAAAATCATCAAGTTCATCTCCCACTGTATTTTTTTTTTTTTTTTACTCTTTGGGGGGGCCTCCACCCAGCTCCCAAATAAATACATGGAGACTTACTCTTACTTATGAATGCCTGGTCTTAGCTTGGCCTGTTTCTAGCCAATTTTTCTAGCTTAAATTATCCCACTTCTCTTTAACTACATTTTGCCTCTGGGCTTTTTATCTTTCTTTATTCTATATGTCTTTCTTTCCTTCTTACTCCGAGGCTGGCTGTGTGGCTGTGTGTGTGTGGCTGGGTGACTGGGTGGCTGGGTGGCTAGGTGGCTGGCTCCTGGCATCCTCCTCTCCTTCTTCTTTTCTTGCTCCTCTTCTGTTCTGTTCTGTTTTGTTCTCTTCTCTTCTCTTCTCTTCTCTTCTCTTCTCTTCTCTTCTCTTCTCTTCTCTTCTCTTCTCTCTCTCTCTCTCTCTCTCTCTCTCTCTCTCTCTCTCTCTCTCACCTAGATTTCTCCTATTTATTCTCTCTGCCCTCCAGCCCCACCTATCTCTCTCTCCTGCCTCGTTATAGGCCATTCAGCTCTTTATTAGACCAATCAGGTGTTTTACACAGGCAAAGTAACACAACTTTACAGAATTAAACAAATGCAACATAAAAGAATGCACACATCTTTGCATCATTAAACAAATATTCCATAGCATAAACAAACATAACACATCTTTTTGTTTTGGTTTTTCAAGACATGATTTCTCTGTGTAATAGCCCTGGCTGTCCTGGAACTCACTTTGTAGACCAGGCTGGCCTCGAACTCACAGAGATCCACCTGCCTCTGCCTCCCAAGTGCTGGGATTAAAGGCATGCACCAACATATCTTAAACTCTAATATTCCACAACATCCTACTGCCAACAAAGGAGAGTCCTTGAAACAAAGCAGATGTTTGTTGATACAGTATTGATTAAGATCACTGACTAAATGAGTTGGAGAGCCATTAATGGAAGAACAGGTAGAATGGCATAGGGTGCTATACATGTTTGAAAATTGGACAGCTTAACAGCTTTTAGAATTGTTTCCCTGATTTGTAGTCTTTCCTCCTCACTAGTGTTTTATGGAAAGGTTCATATAGGAGCAGAAGGGAGATCATTTGGGGACCAGCAGGAATGGGGGCAGGGGGGGGGGGAGGCGACGACACAGGCAAGTCATGGGATGAACACAAGCACAAGATAGTGGCTTCTACGTAGAAAAAGGCTGTGAAGAAGAATCTTATTTTGTATGCGTACTAAAGATCAATAATAACAACAGTAAAGAATCAGTGATCCCAAGCTAGTCATTCAGGAGGCTGAGGTGGGAAGGTTGTTTGAACCTTGGAGTTCAAGACCAGCCTAGACAAGCATATTGCAATACTCTCTTTAAAAAAGAAAGGGGAAGGAAAAAGCCACCCTAAATTCTTTGTCACTGGCTCTCTAACTCTCTCGAAAGGTATCACCTCACAGAGTGCTTTTGGTTTGGTATCCTACATAATAATGGATCTGGGAACCAATGTCCTTCCTCATACAGAAAGAGAACAGATTGACCCTCTGTATACAAGAGTCCAACTCACTTAGAATGTCACCCTAAAATAATATGCCACTTTAGCAAAAGGATAATTTTGAACCGAAGGCAATGGAGACTGAACAGATTCCGAAAGAGCTCTCTCTCCTAGTCTCAATGTGCCATGCAAGGACACAATTTTTCCATCGAGGAAGTTGCCCTTCACTCCACCCCACCAGGAGGAGAGAAGCAACTCTTTTATCATCAAAGATAGGGAGTCAACACCTAGATGAGTTTGTATAAATAGACCCTACTAAAAATAGTCCTCACCCAGGCATATAATACTTTCTTACTTCCCTGTAATTTTTTACCCTCTGTAGGCAAACCTGTTTTCCTTTGCTAAATGGGTATAAATACTTCCCTGGTCCTCCTTTTTACATTTCATTTCTTTTGTGCAAACTCTTAAGCTCCTATAGATGAAGGCTTCTTCTCTTGCTGTCTTTAGTTATTCTGATTTATAGGCCCCTAGGGAGAGCTTTTCTTCCCCGAGGAGGTTTTGACAAAGAAGGGATTGGGGGCGTGGGGGGAGTTGGCTCCTTGCTCAGGAGGCTAGAGCTTATATCTGACGACCTCTATCAGAGCCAGTAATGATAAGAATTCCTAACAAGCCAGCCCCTGGCTGTCTGCACAGGTTGGATCAAATGGGAGCAGTTTGAGCCTTTCCTTGCTTCTTCCTTTCCAGATTGAAGTTGACAGGAGGAAAACGTGCCTAAGGACGAGTCCTTTTGGTTATTGTAGCTCTTGTGATTTTTGGCTCAAGGTCTTTTAATTCTTATCTTCCTAGAGATAGCTACTGTTTTTTTCTTTCTTTGCTACTTTTGGTGTTGTTTGTCCAAAGGAGGAAAAATCTGAGGGTCGAACACAGGCTCAGGACTAGAAAACTATGGCTCAAGCCAGTCTGTACAGACTGGTGAACCGAAGGCCATTGTTACACTGGCTCACTTTGACACAGCTTGATGAGGACTACCAGCAGGAAAGCCAGAGATGGCCCCTTTCCTGCTGTGCAGCTTATCTTCCATGGGAGGGATCTCTGTCCCTGGGTTTTTGCGTGCTGAGGGGCACAGGCTGCTGATCTTGAGTCTCAAGGTGTCAAGGTAAAACTCATCCTCTGCATGAGTGTTTGATGTCTCTGTCCCACTGCCTTGTTACCACTCAGCAAGTTCCTCACACTGTCACCTGCCAGTATTGGATTAGGACACTTTTTCATAAACTTCATTCCTACTACTCATACAATGAGGGTCATGTCTGTCTCTCCATCTTCTTCCTGTCCCCCTTCCTTTCCTTCCTTCTCTCTTTCCCTCTCCCACACTGTTTTGAGGCAATGTCTTACTATACAGTCCAACCTAGGCTTGAAACACAGGGATATTTGTGCATGAGCCTCCTAGGTGCTGGCGTTATATGTGTGTGCCACCATGCCTGTGTCAAGCTTTGGGAATAGCTTTGGCTCACAGGACTGAATCTTCCATATCCTCGTTGAGAATATCTCTTGTGTCCCTGATTAAAACATAAAAAGCATTATTCATTTTGGGGCATAATAAGCTTACTGGTGCCCAGATGATGATGCCTTGGGTTTTAAAGGGCTTTCAGTACTCAGTAGAAATGAATGTCTTGTTGGTACCTATGGGAGGAACAAATTGAAACAAGGAAAAATACAGCATGGATCCTAGACAATTTCTGTAAGAGCCAAGGGAGGTGACACACACCTGTAATCCCAGCACTTGGGAGGCAGAAACAGGTGAATCTCTGTTAGTTTGGCCAGTCTGGTCAACATAATGAATTCCAGGCCAGCCAGGGCTACATAATGAGACCCTATCTCTTAAAAACAAACAAACAAATAGAAAGATTCCATCAATAAAAATGGAGAGGGCTGGCAGGATTGCTTAGTAGATGAAAATGCTGACTGCCAAGCCTAGTGACCTGAGTTTGGGCCACAGGACTCCTGTGGTAAGGAGGAAAGAACAGACTCTTATATGGTTTCCTCTGAACTCCACATGAATGACATGATATACCTACACCCAAATAACAGATATATGTAACAAAAGACATTTAAAAGAATTAAAGAACAGAGATCGGATATAAAAAAATTTAATCCAGACCCACCATTCGTAAGTTATTTCCACCCACCTTACCCTATCTACCTAAATGCCTGATGAAACTCAAGCATGCCATGAGA
>CABHPR010149322.1:48875-58858 GCA_902168415.1 Peromyscus melanophrys | reverse complement strand
CAACCCTGAGTGAGGTCTCTCCTGTCACCCTCATCACTGAGGGACGGGATCACACTCTGCAGCTTCACTCAGTACCAGGCTGGTACCTACTCTACGTTCTCTTGCTGAGATTCCCCTGCCTATCATCCCCTTACCTCTGAGTTAAGGACCCCCTCACAGAGGTCGGGATGAAGTCTTTCACAGCAGAATGTGGGTCTGGGGAAAGACTGGTTTAGAGAGTTCTACTTTCCACTGAAGGCAGGTCAGGACACAGGCAAGCCTGGGCAGAGAGGGCCCAGCTCAGCCTGCATACTCACTAGAAACATCTAGAACAGGCCCTGCCTATGCCTGTCCCTAAGAACACCTAGGGATTCCCCCATAGTGAGTATATTTGAGTTAAGAAGCAAGGAAAGCTGAGGGTTGAGGATCCCAGTTGCACAGGCTACCAACGGAGACAAAAGGTAGCCCCTGGGTCTTTAAAGGAACACACAGAAGACTAAACTAGAGTCCACAACACTGCTGCCTTAGGGGCATCCTAGCAGATGCCCACAACTTTAGAACTACAGAATGAATCCAGGATTCAGGGCCCAGGTCTAGCCATAGACCCTCTTGAGGCCTACTGGGTTTTTTTGGGTTTGTGGGGTTTTTTTTGTTGTTGTTTTTGTTTTTTTTGGTTTTTTTTTTTTTTGGTTTTTGTTTTTTTCCCTATCTCAGCCTATTACATGCGTGTGCACAGGAAGCCCTATCTACCTCCCTAGCTGTATACAGAAAAGCCTGGATGATGAATTTCTTTGTCTGAGCTGATGCTATTTTAAAGGTAGGAGGCAGGGGGAGGGGATAAGGAGGACAGCAGGAAGGACAGGGGGTCGGTAGATAGGGAAGTGGACTAGCTGCATGGAGGTGTGGAGTAAACACAGGCACACAAATGAAAATCTGTCTTCCTCAGCATCCCACTGAAGCACCCTTGTCCCATCTCAGCAAGGAACAAGGACAGTTGACACAGATACCTAGTTGATAAGGCTGTGGCCCAAAGCCTTACCCTCCTCAGGACTCACAATATGATAGCAACAAGCATATGTTCACAAATACCAGGCTGCCCACCAGGAGGGTTCCTAAAGTCTGTGGAGGGTAGGTTTGTAGCTCATGCACTGTGAGGATGCCTGGGTCCATAGGCAGGTTCTTGAGGTCTTTCATGAACAAGTCAATTGGAGCCAACAGTCAACAGACTGACTACAATCTGGCATGGCCAGACTTGGATGAAGGTTCACTAGCAGACTGGCCCAGAGGCAAGAAGAGATGTGAAGAACACAGAATTTACTCCTGTTTGCCCTTGACCTCATCCACACCCAGTAGTCTGCTGGACCATAGGCTGAAGCTGGAAACAAAACAGGAAGAACCTTGGTTGTTGTCCCCAGACCCACAGAACAATAAAATCCGGCTGATGGCCAATGCCATGTGCACCTTGCCATTGATAACATGCATGGCTAAAATGCAGAGGAAGCCCAGCTGACTGGCCACGAAGTAACATAGCTTGAGTATCCATCTGGACGATGACTCCGAATGTCCACTGGAAAGACAGGTGGGAAGGGCCAGAGCTAATAACAGGGACTGGATAGTGTAAAGCTGCATACATCTTAGTGCTTAATATGCAAGCAGTGAGAGTGATATCACACAACATGTGTCCCTATTGTGACAAGGTGAGGCCATGGGGAAGCAAAGAACATGATCACAAATTCCACATTCTTGAAGATCAGTCCAAAGCGGCTGCGGTGTACATAAGATGGCATCAACAGAAGGCAGACAACCAAACCCACGTGGTCAGCCTAACAGGTCCATCGGGAGGTAGTGGGGAGATCCGTGCAGCATCAGTTGGACTGCTTCGCCCCAGGCTCAGCGGTCTCCACTGGCTGTTTTGCTGGGCCTGGCCTTTCTTCCTTGCCTTTCTCCCCATGGGCTTCTTCAGTGACCAGGTAGTACTGTAGAGGATTGGGCCACAGGTCCTCGTTGATTATCTCAACGATCTTGTCAGACTCAATAGAGCCGTGATTTGAAAACCACCCAAAGAAGCTACCATTATTTTCTGGGTTTTCCTTGCTTAGGGACTGTAGATCATGACCTGGGAGCCACTGGATTGGAGCTGAGCGAGACACCACTTGACCAGAGGGACCACATCCATATTCCTTGACGAGCACCTTATTTTGGAAATAGGGGTTTGGGGCAAAGTAGAACTTGATTTTGTAGCCCAATCTAGCGAGGCCAAGCTCTTCCACCTCCAGTCTGTTCATGTAGGTCAATACCTCCTTATCTTTGGTATTCAGAAAAGATGACAGCTGGGGATGGTTCTGAAAAGCTTTCCCCCAGAAGCCGGGGATGCTCTGGATAAGCAGGTTCCTGCGCTCTAAATGGTGAAGGCGCAACTGGCCAAACTTGCGGGAGAGCCTGAGATAGGCCCTGTCGGCCTGCGCATTCATGGTCTCCAGCTTTAGCTGGACCGTCTCCAGGGTATCCATGCTGCCTATCAACGCGAAGGACCCTGACCCAGCATGCTTCTCTGCCACCTTCCTTTCCTCCCCCACTGGGACAGCGACACATGGCCCCGCAGAGCCCATCTTTGGCTTCCCACTGACTGTGGCCTGAGGTCTCCTCCCCGCGGCGCTCCGAGCATCTGGGGCCCTCCTCCCGGGGACTCGCCGATTTCCAACGCGGGTGCGGTGTCGCAGCCTCGCCAAGGCTCCCACGGTTCCAACGAAGCCGGTGTCGGTGGCCAGGCGCTCGGCGAGGGATGCGGCCAATTCCAGGGCTGGGTCAGTGGCCCCCAGCCCGCGCTCGTCCGCAGCCCGAGCCCGCAGCGCCAGGCCGCAGTCCAGCGGGACGCGGCAGGCCGCATCGTCCCGGAGCTCGGCTGGTTCCGAGCCTCCCGGAGCAGCGTCGGCCTGCACCTGCGCGGCCGCGGCGTCCTCCTCGAGCTCCGGGTCCTGGGGCGACTTCGTGTCGCGCCAGGCCTCGCCCTCGGCGGCGCGGACCCGGGCTCTGGCCCGGCCTTTGCCCCGGCCTTTGGCGCGGGAAGACCTTCGACCCCTACTACGGCCGCTCATGGTGCCGGCGGACACCGCTTCAAAGCTCTGACAGCCCGGGGTCTCTACCGAGCCGGCCTCTCCATGGCAACCGTGACGTCACCACGGCAGGACCCGCTGCTCCCAGTGATTGGCTCCGCTGCAGCGGCTGCGCACCAGCCCACCCCTCACGCGCCGCACCCCCTTTATCTTCTTTTGCTGTTAGAAAGTCAGTTTCCACCTGCAGTTGACCTTGGTTGTCTTGCTGATTCATCTCCTACCATCGATCGCAAGCGTGTCCCTAGGGGCTCATAAGACACAGCCATTGCTCTTACAATGGCGTCTTGAAGATAACCACCACCAGTCACCATCATCAATTTTCTACTCTTCCTCTTCAGTTATCTCGTGTGACATCTCTCAGAATTAAATGTTCATCAACATTTCTGTCTCATCACATGATTATTCTACTGTGAGATTTGCCCCAGCAACTTAACCCTAGGGAATGTGTAGGCAGGTACCATAATGCTGATCTAGAATGATTTAGAGAGAACAAAAAGTAATAGCAGCTAGTATTGTATAATCATACACACAAGGCACTTTGCTGAGTACTTTTTTGCATTATCTCTGTTCATGAAGGAGGTATTGTTATTATTCCCAGTTCTTGATAAAACTGCAAGCTGAAGGGCTGGCATTACAATTCAGTGGTAAGACACTTGCACAGCATGTGGGAAGTTCAGTCCTTAGTGACGAGGAGGAAGAGGAGGAGGCCAGGAGGGGAAGGAGACAAAGGAACATTCTGGAGATTACACAGGTAAAGAGAGGCGGCCGTGGCTTATCTGACTGCTATCACAATCTGTTGGCCCTTTGCAAATGACTGTGCTGGTTCCTAAGAAAGGCTGTTAACAGACCCCAGACTCTTCTGCCTGGGCCCAAGTTCTCCGGCTGCCTCAGACCTACACAGAGTTGCACTGTGAATCCCAGTCCAGAGCCAGAAGTAAAGGTCCCAAGTCCAAGCTGCTGTCATTGGAATAGGACACATGTAAAATGAAAATATCGCTCTAAGAGTATAGAAGGATTTCCAGGTGGGATTCCGAGGCAGAGGGTTTCTAGGAGCAGTGAGGAGGCCCTAGGAACCTTTCACAGCCAGCAGAAAAGCAGCCAACCTGACTGGAATTTGTGGAGGAGCCCCAGGTCCTATAGCCAGGTTACAGGACCATGAGAAGTGAGGGAATCCATGGCCAGCATGGATGTGTGAACAGAAACCTGAGTGGATCTTCCAGGTCCGAATGCAGCAAAGCCCTTGCAGCCATAACAGAGAAGTGAGCCCACCGGCCTCTAGGGGTTCAACCCTTCCTTGCTTTTACCATTCAGTGTCTTTGTGGATCAGCAGTTGGGCAACATCCAGAAGCTTGCTCAAGGTGCAGAACTCCAGATCAGAAGCTAAATGCTAACAAGTTCTCAGGTGGCATTTATGCACATAAAAATTTAAGTGTAGAAGATGTGGTAGGGGGACATTACTCTGACACAGACAGGCCCTAGTTTAAACCAATTCAATACAGGTGAGTTCTAACTTTCCCAAAGGGAAGGCAGATGCCTGCAAGGCTCCAACTCCAACACAAGTCTCACCTCTGTCTGTCTGTCTGCTACCCTCTGCAATGACTCTGGTTTCACTCTGGTCTCCAGGCTCAAAACCTCTGTGCCGGTCCTTTCTACTACTTTAAAATGCTCCTTACCCCACATGTGGTCTGGGCCCTTTTTCACTTAAATTTCTCACTCTCAATGCCATCATATTTGAAATTGTCAAATCTTTTGTTTGTTTTCCATAGCACCTATCAACATCCTACATACTGCCCATAGTTTAGGGTATTTTATATATAATCTTTAAAGTACACACATTTATTTATTTGGGGTGTGTGTGTGTGTTAGTTTAAGTGTAACACAGTGAAGGTGTGGAAGTCAGAGGATAATCGGAGAGAGCAGGCTCTTTCCTTCCACACTGTTGAGTCTGGGCTTTCCTTCTTGTTTTCGCTGCTCTGTGTACCCCACGCTAGCTGGCCAGAGCTTCTGGGCGTCTCTCCTGTGTCTGCCTCCCACCCCACCACAGGAGTACAGAGGTAACAGATGCAGCACAGGCCACTGCACTGTTTGATGTTGTTGTTGTTGTTTGTTTGTTTGTGTTTATGTGCATTGGTCAGGCTTGCAGAGCTGCGTCAGTTCAGAGCCCCATGGTTTATTATCTAACTGTCTCCTCTCCAGAATGTCATCTCCATGGACGGAGGGTGTTCTTTTAAAAATAGCGGGAAGGAGTCACACCATACAGCAGGGCCCACATGGGAGGTTTATTGAGGGGAGGGGAAAGAAGGGGCAGAGAAGGGGGCAGAGACCAGTCCCTGGGGATGAGCGTGAAGGAAGAGGAAGAGAGCCAGGCAGGGCCTGCCTTTTATAAGGGAACACAGCAAATGCACACAAAGGGGTGCTCATAGTGGCTTCCGCTGAGAGTGTATCCAGTCAGGACCCTAAGGGCGGCCAGTACAGATTCCTGAATGCTAATAGAAGGGTCTTTGTTTGTTCACTGTATCTTCAGTTTCTGCATACAAATAGCACTTAATCATTATAGATTGGAAGAATCAAGTAAAGCAGAATTTTTAAAAAAGTTTATAACTGGTGTCTTAAATTCAAAATACTCCCCTTTCTTCACAGAAGCGAGGTTATTGGCAAAAGCTATATTCTCAGGTCAACCTGTGGGAACGTATTAAACTCAACATTCGGCCAGAAATCTGTCTTTTGTTATGAAGTACCCCTCAGGGACAATGTGTAAGTGAAAATCTGGAGTGACAGATGAAAAACGTAAGTTGAGAGGATTTCTATTTGACTAATGGGGATTAATTAGTCCAGCGATCACCTTAAATCCTTGTTGAAGGCCTTTCCTAACCACTGCTTCCCCATCTTCTAGTCAGCTCAGACTACAGTAAGCAGTCCTGACCTGAATCTCACGGGGCACTGGCTCACTGTACCTTTTGTTCAGCGGTTAGACACACACTCTTTTTCCCCCGTTCTATCACAGAATTACTTCTTAAACCGGATAATCATGGTCTGGAACTCTGTAAACCTCTAATAAATAAAAAGTAAGCTGAAGCAGCCTATACCCCTCTACAAATTGGGGCACTTGAGGCTTAAGGCATCTCTGTTGTCAAAAGTCTTAATCCAGCTACAGTATCTACATTATATAACTCACCAGAGGCTAAGCCACTGCAGGATTAGCAGTGGCCAGGTCACTGCAAACACAGTTTAGTGTGCAATCTGCCTTGAGCCTTGTCTTGTCCTGTCAAATAGATATGTATCGCGTAAGTAGAGACAAGTAAGAGACTAACACTCTTTACAGAAATACTCTTCTGGTCTGGATCGCCTGGTCCCTGTAGCTTTTGCATTTAAAAGGCTGGTTTGTGGCAATGAACTGATTTTCTTCCTGGGTATTAATATCAAAGCTTATATGGTTGAAGCTTAACTGTGTAAAGGGGACTGTGTATCATTTTAATTTTATCCCTCAGAGCACCTAGCATGGAGCCTTGCACATACTAGTAATTATGATGAAAGCTCACATTTACTTTACTTTAAACAATGCCACATCTTAACTCATTTAATCCCTATAGCCACCCTAAGGGGCAGAAGCAATTATTGCTGCCATTGGAAGATGAGGTTACTGCTACACAAAGTGTTTCAGCAGCTTCCCTAAGGTTACAAAGCCAGCAAGTGGTTTTCACAAAGTCATTTCAACTCCAGCATCATGCTCTTCCCTAGTGGCCCATTATGTCAAATTGTAGCTTGAAAGACTAATTGCTCCAGCACCCTAATTGCTCTTTTCCTCTCTAGTAAGTATTTTCAAAGTTATATATACATATTTATACAAAGTTATGTATGCATACATATATATTTATTATGCATATGTTAACATCTACACAACATATACAGCAAGTAGGATTTGTCAAAGGGTGTGTTAAAATACTTGACATTGCAGTACTCAACATGAATAAGTTTAGTTTCGACAGCCAGTGGTGGGAATACAGCCCTTCAGTTTCTACTCTGCTTGTCCTAAGCATTCTGTGACTATTATTAGATAAACATAAGCTTATCATGTACTCAAGGGATCTAAGGATGTTATAACTTCTTCCTAATATGTAAGGACTTAGTCCATAATAATGTGAGCATGTGATTCTTTTTATTGTGGCATTTTATTCTTGGCAAACTTAAAAATAAGTCAAGTTGTTATAGTTAGGCTTTGCTTTTGTTTGAAAGTCTGGTTCCTTCTGTTTCTTTTAAGGTCAGTTTTCCTCAAATCATAGAAACTAATGAACTTGGAAAAGGACATCCCAGCCACCCAATCTGTTCCCCAGCCAAGGGAACGACATTTCCCACAGTCTCTCTAACAGGGTCTCAGGATCCCAGACTTGACATTTTTAGCAATGGAACTTTTCTTTTCTTCCCCAAGGAAACACTTCAAGCCCCATTAGATGGCAGTGAGTACTGCATGCTGTGTGGAATTTTGCCAACTAACCCCCACCTTCAGCTTCTAGAAGGGCATGGAAAAGAAAGCAGTGTCAAGGGAATATTTTCAAAGCCAATGAAAGAAGGAGAGAAAAACTTAACCTCTTATGGTAAATGTCCAGACTATCTGAACTTAACATCTTGAAAAATGTGCTTAGCGTCTTCAGAGGCCCCAAAGCTACAGTTCCACAGTAGGCCACCTAAGTCATCTCAGTTCATTCATATAAGCAGCCATAGAATATTTTAAAGTATTTCCACATGTGTTTTTCCTTCTTGGAATTCCTTTTTATTCTGAAATACCAACACTACTTAAAAAAGATCTCTAGGCTAGAAAAAGGAAAATACTTAAGAATCCAGAAAAAGATTTTTAAATTAAATTTATCACTTTTAATTCCAAAATGTATCCTGAGAAGCAAAGGCATAATAGCATTGAAACATATAAACACACACACATACATATACATACATACACAAATATATGTATATTTATATGTATATACATATTATGATGTATGTGTGTATATTTATATGTTTCGATGCTATTATGCCAGAAATAATATACGTGTGTGGAGGGGGTGCTGCCTAGTTTTATGTCAACTTGATACAAGTTAGAGTCATTTGAAAGGAGGATACCTCAGTTGAGAAAATGCTTCCATAAGATCCAGCTGCATTGGATGGGGTTTCTAGCACGACAATTAGGGTGTTTGGCCATCCTATCACCAGAGTAGGTCAGTTCAGGCTATTTCTCGACTATTGCCAGCAGTCTATTGTGGGGGCATCTTTGTGGATTTCTGTGGGCCTCTCTAGCACTTTGTTTCTTCCTATTCTCATGTGGTCTTCATTTACCATGAACATTCCTTGTGTTCCCTCTCTGTTCTTGATCCAGTTGGGATCTCCCGCTCCCCCAAGTTCTCTCTCCCTCGCTCCTCGCCCCTCACTACCCCCACTCACGACCAGACTGTTCATGTAGATCTCATCCATTTCTCCATCATTGGGCAATCCCCGTGTCTTTCTTGGGGTCCCGTTTTCCAGGTAGCCTCCCTGGTGTTGTGAGTAGCCGTCAATGACTGAGGGAACTGGATGCAGATATCCACGGTCAGGCCCCGGGTGGAGCTCCGGGAGTCCAGTTGGCGAGAAGGAGGAGGGTTTATGTGAGCAAGAGTTGTTGGGACCAGGGATGGGTGGAATACAGGGACAAGTGGCCAAATGAATGGAAACACATGAACTGTGAACCAATGGCTGAGGGGCCCCCAACTGGATCAGGCCCTCTGAATTGGTGAGACAGTTGATTGGCTTGATCTGTTTGGGAGGCATCCAGGCAGTTGGACCTGGTCCTGTGCTCAGTGTATGAATTGGCTGTTTGAAACCTGGGGCTTAGCAGAGATGCTTGGCTCAGCCTGGGAGGAGGGGACTAGACCAGCCTGGACTGAGTCCACCAGGTTGATCTCAATCCTCGGGGGAGTCTTTGCCCTAGAGGAGATGGAAATGGGGGGTGGGCCGGGGGAGGGGGGCGGGGCGGGAGTGGGGAGAACGAGGGAATCTATGGCTGATATGTAAAGTTGAACTATATTGTAAAATAAAATAAATTCAAAAAAAGAAACATAAATAAATAAATAAATAAATAAATAAATAAATAAATAAATAAATAAATAAGATCCAGCTGCAGGGCATTTTCTTAAATAGAGATCGATAGAGGGAGAGACCAGACCATTATGGGTGATGCCATCCCTGGGCTGGTGGTCCTGGGTTTTATAGGAAGCAGACTACTCTTGAGACCCTTTTCCTACTGCTGGGTTGCCTCATCCAGCCTTGACATGAGGGTTTATGCCTATGCTTATTGCAGCTAGTTATGCCGTGTTCAGTTTATATCCCTGGGAGGCCTACTCTTTTCTGAAGAGAAACAGAAGAGCAGTGAATCGGGAGAAGAGGGGAGGCAGTGTTGTGAGGGGGTGGAGGATGAGGAGGCTGTGGAGGATGTATTGCATGAAAGAAGAATAAATAAAAAGAAAAAAAGCAGGCTGAGCAAGCCATGTGAAGCAAGCCAGTACGCAGCACCCCTCCATGACCTCTGCATCAGCTCCTACCTCCACGTTCGAGCTCTGCTTGAGTTCCTGTCCTGAATTCCTTCAGTGATGGACTAAAATGTCAAATAAACCTTTTCCTCCCCAACTTGCTTTTGGTCATGGTGTTTCATCACAGCAATAGTAACCTTTAACTGGGACAATATGTATATGTGCATATATGGTAAATCAAAAATCATCCTCCTGAGCGGCAAGTACATAGAATTTGTAAGATAAACCATAGAAGAAAAGTGTGCTGTGGAATACTGGCCATTTCTCCACCACACAAAGAGAACAAACCTCTATCCGATCTGTGATTAAAGAGCTTGGAGGAGATCCAGAGGCTGAA
>CABHPR010149322.1:18875-43875 GCA_902168415.1 Peromyscus melanophrys | reverse complement strand
TCGTTAACATAGCAAAATATGGTTTCAAAATAGAAAATTCCTTTTGTGCTCATAGGACTCTGTATGTAGGATCATGTGGGACAGGGGTTATCAGAAAAGGGTGGCCACAGCTAGGAGGCTAACTCAGGTCCATGCGTACCAGTACCTAAGCAATCCAGTCTAGGCCTCTATAATTTTCAACTCAGAAAAAGTGAGGCTACATGCAGAAAAGACGCTACAGTGCTGAAATAAGAAAAGAAATTTGGGACAGGATCTAGTTCTCTGCTGCTGCTGAGACAAACTGCTACGAATTTGATCATTTTAAACAAGATCACCTCATTGTTTCACAGTTCTAGACGTTAGAGGTCCGAATCAGTTGTCCTGGATCACAGTTCTAATCCAGGTCCTGGGCGGGCTTCTCCTTCCACAGGCTCACTGCAGGTTTTGGCTCTTCTGGCAAGGAACTGTACCACCCCTCACGCCTTTTCATTCATCACATCCTCTCTGACTGGGACTCTCCTCCCACTCATAAGGGTTCTTGTGGTTGCATGGAGCCCACTTAGATCAGCAGAACATTCTTCCACTCTGAAATCCTTCACCACATTTGTGAAGTCTCTTATGTTCTATAAGGTAACAAGTTGGCAGGTTCTGGAGTTTAGAGTTTGGACATCTTGAGAGTGATATTCTGCCTAACATAAGGAAGTATTATTACTATTACCGATTTTTAAAATATGTTTTTAATTGAAATATATTATCATGCAGTCAGGCATGGTAGTGCACACCTTTAATCCCAGCACTCAGGAGGCAGAGGCAGGTAGATCTCTGAGTTCAAGGCCACACTGATCTACAGAGTGAGTTCCAGGACAGCAAGAGCTACACAGAGAATCCCTGGAAACCCTGTCTTGAAAAACAAAAACAAAAACAAAAACAAAAAGGAAAGAAACACAGTTATATCACTTCTCCTCCCTTTCCTTTACATGCCCTCCAGGTACTTTCCCTCCAGTACCTCCTATGACCCCCCCCCCCCTAAGATGATAGCCGCTTTTTCTTTTATATTAATTGTTTGTGTGTGTGTGTGTGTGTGTGTGTGTGTGTGTGTGTGTGTGTGTACAAACATGTAATTACAATTTGAAGTATTATTTTTAAAAGAGAAGTGTTCAAAGGTGTTTGATCCATTACTATGCTTCGTGATTGTGTACCTCCCTCTTATACATGCCCATGGCTTTTTATTCCTGAGCCCTAAATCTACACATAACAATAGCTAGACTTTACTGAGTGTTTTCTAAGTTCTACACCAAGCAATCTACTTGGATGCAATCTCTCAGTTATCCAAAGAGGTGTCATTATCGCCCTCATATCATGAATGAGAAAAGCCATTGTCTGAAATTCAAGCCTAGGTCATTGTGACGCCTAACCAAAAGAAACAATTCAAGTATGCTGAGGCTATAACAACAAAGCTGTGTTCCTGATTGTGCTTCAGATCTCAAAATTCACTCATCTCTTCTGCATCATCGTTCTGAGAGCCTGGCTGAAGAAGCAGCCACCATGTGGGTGTTAGCTCACCAACATCGCAGACCTTTTCACTTGTTAGTGTAAGAGAAAGAATGAGATGATGGGGCTTCACATGGGCTTTTAGAGCATTGATTTCGATGTGATGTGTATCACTTCTGCTCACTCCCTCATTGGCCAATCAACTTAATGATAAGACCTGACATCCACACAGCAGGTATTTGAGAGTCACCCCATACTCTACCATGGCTCTGAAGCTTGTGCTTATTGGCATTACAGGAAAGTAGTGGTCTCTTGTCACTATAATTACCATAGAGAGTCAAGGTGATTGGGGTGTTCCCTCATGGTACAACTCTCACCTCCAGGCCACCTGGGATTGTGTATAAGAAGCCATTTTTATAAATGGAGATTTTTTCAGATCCAGAAAATTTCCTTTATCCATATGCTTAAAGTGGTTTAATATTCCACCACCAGAGACAAAGGTGTGTGACCTGAAGACAGGTACATTCTAGGAGTTGTGAACTGTTCTTCAAGAAAGCTTTCTTCCAACTAGAGAGACTCCATTGGTGCTGGGCAATCCATATAGCAGAGGGTAATGGTGGTCTACAGAGGTTCTCCTCCCTCATTTAGAATTCTAGACTACATAAAGAACATGCTTCTCTGAGGTGTTTTGTAGAGGTCAGATATTTGGTGTGGTGAATGTACCTTGTTTGATTGCTTCTCAAACTATGTTCTAAGAAATCCTCTGTGTTCTACAAAAGTTTCCCAAATGGCCAAAGAGTGGCCTACACTGCTACATACTTTTGCCCTCAACACTGGGGTTTTCCTAAAACCCAGAAGGTCCTTATCCTGGGTGCCTTATTCAGACAGAATGGAGCAGAGTGACTGGCAAAGTATTCAGGAAGCCAACAGGAAGAGAGGGTTAACCCCAACTACCAATCAGAGATATGGAAGGGACAAGAGCAAAGGTCAGACGAGGTTTGTTCTCTGACTCTTGAAGTCAGGATGAGCGAATGGAGGAGATGCACACTTCTCACATCTCTACCTCCCTTAGACTCTTCAGTGGCAGAGTATGAGCTGGAATGGAAGTTAACACTACTTCTCACAATAGTGTTGAGTGCACATACACTCCTACTCAACATTTCTACTTAAGGATTCTACTTTGGCTTTTATTTGAAGTGTTAAAAGAACAGATTGAAAAACCACAAATCATTACACTCTTTCCATTTCATGGGAAGGATACAGAAGCCCACGAACACAGCTTAACTGATCTCACAGAAAGAACAAGTAGAAAGCTGAAATCAGAACCAGGACTTTTGTCTCCTAGTCTCCCATAGCTCCTAAATGTCTGACCCTGATGCTCACAGCTCCATCACTGAAGACTGCCACCCCTTCTTTCACTGACACCTCCATTTCTGGTGTTCAAATGGAGACTAATGAGTTATTTGAAGTCTGCGGCACCAGCACCTGCTTATAAAGCAACTCGACTCTCATCCTCCCATGTTATTGCTCTCATACACAGCCATAAAACCACAGCTTCTGCTTCATCTGGGTCCCCACTGCTCCTCACACCCATTCCTTTGTCTGCCTCAGCCTCCTTTGAAATGCCTCTCTGGCTTCCAGGATGATGCAGCCTGCCAGCCAGCTGTCAGTCAGCTCTTCCACAAGTTTGCATTGTTGCAGTGACTGAGCTATATCAAAGCCCAGATGCTGCAGCATAAATAAATAGCTCATCTGGGACCTGGAAAGAGTCCAGCTGAACATTACAGAAAAGGCTGGGGTAGGATCATAACCAAATGATACACAGCTGGAAACTGTTAAGTTAGAAACAGGGCACAGAGGTTGTACTGGAAGAGAAGAACAGAAGAAAAAGAATCAAACCAGCGATCAAACTGCTACCTGGAAGATTTTGAATTAAAATCATAAAGAAATGGACCATGGTTTATAACACAATTGAAAGCATTTTTACAAAATTAACAGTTTATAACAATTCACCTTGAAACAGAGAGGCTTGGCAGGGTGGAAAAGGTTGTATGATTTCTTGGGTAGTATGGTAGTTTGAATGTAATTGCCCCCATAAGCTCATAGGGAGTGGCACTATTAGGAAGTATGGCTTTGTTGGAGTAGGTGTGGTCTTGATGTAGAAAGTGAGTCACTGTGAGGGTGGGATTTGAGATTTGAGATCTCATATATGCTCAAGTCACACCTAGTGTCTTAGACTCCTTCCTGTTACCTACAGGTGAAGATGTAGAATCCTCAATTCCTTCTCCAGAACCACTGTCTGCCTGCATACTGCCATGTCCCACCACAGTAATAATGGACTAAACTTCTCAAAACTGTAAGCCACTTTATCAAGTGTTTTCCTTTATAAGAGTTGCCAGTCATCATGCCTCTTCACAGTAATAGAAACCATAACTAAAACATATGGATTAGGTGGGTCCCCTTCTGGCTATCTAAATCTATAAATGGCTTCATGGTGAGCAAGGTTAAGAAGTTCAGCTCTGCACTGATGAACACCCAGCCTTTAGGAAGTTATGTGAGTTCTTAGGCTTGCAAGCTGCTCAGCTGAACAAACCCTAGATGAACACATACAAAATTAAAGAGGTATCCAGGGAAAGGTTATTCAGTAACATCACTCCTTCTCAGCCCAAGATCCAAGCAGATGAGTCACAGAGATGAATCAGCAGTGGCTGTGGAGGTAGCGGCTGTTACCCATGCTTCCAGCTTCTGAAAGCCATGATGACATCACTAACAGGGACAGAGGAGATGAGGTTTATATACTGAGGAAATTATGACACACACACAGAGAGAAAGTGGGGGGGAGAAAGAAGACAGAAACATAGAGACAGATAGTGAGACAGAGACTCCCCCCTAATGAAAATCAAGCACATAGATTCTGGATTAAAAATATCCCAGATGCCAGACTCCAGACTTTTCAATCAAAGCACACTCTGATGGGGCAGAGGTTCATTCTATCCTCTTTTACTGTATATGTTCTTTGTTTCTGACAGCTAATGCAGGCTAGATCCTAGAAAATCTCCAACCAACGTGAGGCTGAACTTTGAGACTGTCAAGATGAACGCCATATAAATAAGATGGCTACACAGAGTGAGCCTACCTCCATGATGATACTTATGCCTAGCTTCGTCAGAAATTCAGGTTTTCTGTATAGTCAGAAATCTGAAATTATTTTTCTTTGCGTCTTATTGGAAAATGCTTTCAATTGGCAATGACTGTTCTTACAGGAACCACAGGAACCATCAAAATGACTGGCCCATAGCTCAAGTACTGGTCTTGACTATTCCATGCCACTTACCCCCTGTTGTAGGGGAGGGGAAGCTGATCTTCATAATTCCATGCAATTCTGTCATCTTTTATTAAAACTAAAATGTTCAATGTGGTTATAAGTTGGTGTACCACCTTAAATAAATATTTACGGTTGGGGACGTTGCTCAGTGTAGAGTGCTTGCCCAGTGCTAGTGAGACCTGGGGTCAAATCCCAACACTGAAGAGAAAAATGTTTATCGCACAATCTAAGAGCCAGACAGTATGCTGGAATTGGGGTATATTGTAGACTACATCCAACAAAGCTGTTTACTCTGTTCCAATTAATATCTTGGAATACTGGTCAATTCCAGGACAAAGGAAAGCTGCATAGCTCAATAAATGCCTCATTCTTCAAAATGAAAATAGAATTGTGCTTTTAAAATCCTAATTTTGTGCCATTTCAAGCCCAGAAACTATATGAAGGAAAGTAAATTGGAATTCTTTCTGTAGTCTGAAAGTTAATCTGTGGCTTAAACGCAAGAGACTTCAATCCAGATTACTATTTGAGCGAAAAGGAATTGGGAAGATTGAATATACTGGAAGGTGTGTTTCCTGGAAGCATTTTCTAATTCTAAGTTGACAGTTCAAGAGCAATCCTGAAATCGGTTTGGGAGCTCTTTGCTGGCCAAAACGGCACTGCTGCGTGATAACACAAGCATCATTTACAGTGTACCCTGCCATCGAAGGCTGAAATTGTGTGACTTGTCTCTCCCTTTGGTTTAATTCGGGAGTGGGATATATTCTTTTTTCACATGGCTGTCCTAGAGCCTGCTCCACTTTGCTCTGTACCATGGGGAAGTCTGTGTCCACTGACCACCTCACCATGTTTCCTTGCCCTCAGGCTTCCAGAATTTACAAGGAATCATGGTGGAGGGGGCAGCTAATCCCAGGCACAATCTCTAAATCAGCAGGAAAGACCTTACTCTTATCAGGCCACCCAGACGCAATCTCAGGGACTGGATACCTTCTCCCTTCCTTCATGCCTCTTCCTCTGGAGGGGAATAGCTACCTTTAGACATGGTCCTTTCTCATAGGTTAAGTGTGCCATCTGTTTCCTGCCATGGCAACATGGGAATTTCACATTATCTTAGGTTTGTACCTTCAGAGAGCTTTATTATTTTCTTACTATACTGTTTCAAGTTTCATGGTTTAAATTTGCATTAAAAAGCAAGGCATTCCAAAATATCCACTGGCCTGTCTGAATTAGTAACAGGATAAAAACAGCTTACAATAAAGGCCTTAGATTTTACTGTCTAGCTTAAATATTACAATGTTGGGGGGGGGGCTCCCTCTTATGCTTCACTTTCATCTTTAATAGTAGTTGAATGATTGTCCCATAATGATTCCTTCTGTCCTGGCTATGTTTACTCCTTAGCAAAAGGACAAACAGACTTTATGTTCACAAATTAAGGAAGTTGTCCCTCTGGCCCTTCTAGTCATTGGAAATTCATTCCAATAACCTCTGAAATATCCAGAAACAGGCACATGACATCTCTCCTCCACTACAGCATGAGATTTTTCTTTTGATTTGCTTATTGTATCATTTAGCCCCTCTTGTGGGGGTCACTGATTGAGTAGTTAGACAGCTTGGCTTCTACTCCAGCTCTGCAAAGCCAAAGTACACAATTTGGCTATGGGACAAATGGGTGTCTGTCATCAGGAGCCATGACACATCTGCTGATTTATGGATACAAGCCATCTTTTCTGCATTTCCCACCTCCATCTGGAAATCCCTATCCATCCA
Organism: Peromyscus melanophrys; assembly: GCA_902168415.1. Classification (NCBI taxonomy): domain Eukaryota; kingdom Metazoa; phylum Chordata; class Mammalia; order Rodentia; family Cricetidae; genus Peromyscus; species Peromyscus melanophrys. The sequence continues at coordinate 37,316 of CABHPR010149322.1, read as the reverse complement.
TCCATTCTTACCCATTGGTGTCATTTCCACTTTCTTGTTTGCAAGGAAATTCATTCTGGAAGACTAGTAAGAGAGGGCAGCCAGCAATTTCCTGAGACTTGTGTCCAAAGGTTGTGGGTCTGATGAAAAGTTGGCATGATGGACAGTGGCCTGCTTCCTGACGAGCAGATGCTGGGATGTTCTGTCTGAGCATGGCTGTTGCTTCAGTCAGATGGATATTTCAGTCCTCATTTCATATCCTATTAGCTTTATCGCATGGGTCAGCTGCCTAATGGGTCCAAGCCTCACTGTTGTCTTTGTAAACTGTGGTGTTTTTAAAGACCTAGAGCAGCAGCAGTTGAGAAGCAGAGTGAGGGCACAGCTGGGAAGCTCTTAGCATGAACAGTGTAGTTCAGTGAGCACTCTGTGGACACAGACATTAACAAACAATATGCCTCTTGGTATCTTTCAACACTCACTCCAGCTCCCGTTGCCTGGCCAGAATGGACAGAATTTTTATCCTTTCCATAGATTGGGATTTGGAAGTTACCTTGGTTACATTTTCCTGATGTACACAGTTCTCAGCCACATAAACCCATCATTATGGAAAAGAGTAGGGCTGAAGAAATGATGCAATAGTTAAAACACTTGTCATGCAAGCAGAAACACCTGAATTCAGATCCCAGAACTCATTTAAATGTAGGATGAACAAGCTGGCTACCTTGTAATTCTAGCCTCAGAAAGCTAGCTATTGGAAATTGAGATCTAGTTATTGGAAATCCATTCCAGCAACCTCTGAAATATCCAGAAACAGGCACATGACATCTCTCCTCCACTACAGCACAAGATTTTATTTTGATTTGCTGATTTTAACATTTAGCCCCTCTTGTAGGGGTCACTGATTGAGATCCCTGGGAGATCTCAGCCCAGACCACAGCAAGTCAGCCTAGCTTGGATTGGTGATCTCTGAGTTTGAGAGGTCCTGTTTCAGAGAAAAACTGGAGGAGCAATCAAACACTCTGGACACCAGCTTCAGATCTCTAAACACACGTGCACCTGCATGCATGCATGCTTCCCCACACAAGTGAACATGCATACACAAATATGCATGAAAAATAGAGAAAACGGGCATGAACCTAGGCACACAGGCTTTTCCCTGCAGAAGAACGGTCTTGTTAAATAAGAAACACAGAGCCAATGCAGAGATGAAAGCCCAAGAGGTCAGAGTTAAGAGCCTTACCCTTCACTGCTGCAGCTGTCCTCTTCAGCCAAGAGACCTACTTCCTGTCTGTTTGTCTTTTTTATAGACTTTCTATTCTGCCGTCTCATTGGTTGTAAACCCAACCACATGACCTCCTCGTCACTGCCTGTCTGTACAGACCTCCAGGTCTTCTATGGTTGGTATTGAGATTAAAGGCGTGTGTCTCCATGCTGGCTGTATCTTTGAACACACAGAGATCCGCCTAGCTCTGCCTCCCAAGAGCTGGGATTAAAGGCGTGCACCACCACTGCCCAGTTTCTGCTATGGCTTGCTATTAGCTCTAACCCCCAGGCAACTTTATTTATTAACATACAAATAAAATCACATTTCAGTACAATTAAAATATCACCATATTTCCCTTTTAAAAATCCTTATATTTAAGGTTCCCTGATGCCATGCGGCTCAGGCAGGTGAAAGACAATCATCTGGGTCCTCACCGGCAGGGCTGCCTGAAGCATCCACAGGCACCAGCCAGTTGGGTGTCAATATAATGAGCAAGTGTGAGGTGAAGTCGGAGAGAAAGAGAGGTGGAATGGTCCCTGTGCTGTGGTAAGAGGCGGTTCTGAAGAAGTGAGGACTGTGAGGAATGGGCTGATGTTGGCAGCCTGCTGGCCATCCAGGACCAGACTGACGTCTGGGTCTGGGCTGCTGCCTAAGGCTATATCTGGGTCTGCTAGAGCTGGAGTCTATGTTGAAGTCCATGACTCATGCTGCCACCAAGGCCACAGGGATGACCAAAATGTGGGCCACCACCTGTGGCCATTGTGGTGTCAATGGATTATTGGTGAAATTATTAAGGCAACTCCACATAGTTAAAAGGGAGGTTTATTTTGTGGGGTAACTTACAAGTAAAGGGATAGGTAACAGGGTCTGGGAAAGGTGTAGCGCAGTCTGGCGGTGTTCTCTGGAGAACTCTGCTTGGTCTCCCTCCAGCGTCCAGGGTCCAGGAACCAATAGAGCTCCCCATCTGGATCTCAGGTCTTCAGGGGTCCTCTCTTGGCTCCACCTTGTAGGCATGACAGTTACCAAAGCCTCAAAGGGGGTGGTATTTCCAGGTCAAAACTGGAACGGCAACCCACTACATCTCCCCCTTTTGTCGAAATAAGAAGGTTCTAACCTAATACAAAACTATATACAATAGGAATGATTATCAATTATTGTCCAGGAGTAATAAGGGATAATGACCTAGATAAAATGGAACTACAACCAATGTGAACAATATCAAACAAGAGACACATACTAAAATCCAGAGAAGTCTGGAGCATAGGTAAATGGCATGTTACAAGGATCATTCCAAAAGGTGTTCTATCCTAAAGAACCTGAATCTAATACTTAATATGTTCTATCTAAAAAGAAAAGGGCAAGTGCTGTGGATATCGCTCTGTATAAATAAAATGCTGATTGGCCAGTAGCCAGACAGGAAGTATAGGTGGAACAAGCAGAGAAGAGAATTCTGGGAAGTGGAAGGCTGAGGCAGAGAGATGCTGCCAGCCACCGCCATGAGAAGATGTTAAGATACCGGTAAGCCACGAGCCATGTGGCAACTTATAGATTAATAGAAATGGGTTGATTTAAGATATAAGAACAGTTAGCAAGAAGCCTGCCACGGCCATACAGTTTTAAGTAATATAAGTCTCTGTGTTTACTTGGTTGGGTTTGAGCAGCTGCAGGACTGGCAGGTGAGAGAGATTTGTCCTGACCCTGGGCCAAGCAGGACCAGGAAAATGCTAGCAACAAATGGTGCCCAACGGCTTGAGATTCCACCTAAAACCTGAAAAAGAGTATTCTAAAACGGAGCTAAAACAGCTTCCTTGTCTCTCTCAAGTTAGCCACAGCCTGCATGCTGGAGCTACTGTATGGCGGGTTTGTGGCGTGCATACTTGACCTGCACTATGGCAGGAATGAGGTGTTTGCAAGCCACACATTACGCTGCTGTGTGGTGGATTTAGCCTTTCCTAGTACAAAAAAAAATTTTAAAAAAAGCAGTTTCTGGGCCACACGCTGCTTAGATAGAATTGCTTCTGAGAGTTGATGGTGCACACGGCTCCAGACCCGGAGCTGGCGGTAAATGTACCACCGCCATGCTGAGAAGCTGAGGTGGGCGGAGCCACCAGCCACAGCAGCTGTTTCAGTCTTAGAAATGCTACAGTTTAAAACTAGATTCACAATAAGACAGATTCAGATGGAACAAGACTTTAAATGCTTTACAATGTGTGTAAAAATGTACGTAGGCTTGAAAGAGAGAGAAAAAGGAATATATACAGTTATATAAAGAAATAGATTTTAAAAATAAAGATTTTAAAGAGACAGTAAAGGTAGTATAAAAGATAAGCCACATAAAGATGGATATCACACAGAGAATCTGGATTGTGTTGTCTTTGGGATTTTTAACTGCAGAAAAACATTTGATCGTAAAAGCTGTTGAGTTATGTATATTTTAAAGATACCTTGACTTCAAAATTTGGATGTAAGGATATGTTGCTTTGGAAAGGAGGCTCTGCTTTTGTTTCCACAGAAAGCAAGAGGCTATGGATTTGTTCCAGATTAAGATACATCAGGTTTGACCAGCCAAGACCCCCTGAAAGGTCTCCGATGACACCATGGCCCAGATGATCCAACATCCAGAACGGTTTCAAGGCAACTGGCTCAGACGATACATTCTCATGGACTACTCCATAATCCTAAAATTTTCTTTGTGTCCCCATAAGATACAGCGCCCCCTTCCAGCAGGAAGTAGTAAGAGAAGCTACACCCAAATTTCCAAATATACCAAGCTGGCTTTGGAGATAGAAACCCAAACATATTGCTTAAAAAAAAAAAAAGGTTAAGAAATTCTTTTGTCCCAAATCAGAAGAGCCCTCTGGTGTGGGACAGAGAAAAACCAATATTTTTATTTAAATCAGGTTGATTATAAATGCGATCTCTTTCTAAAGAAGAAAAGGGGATATGATATAGATATAGGATGAAAGGGTAGATTATTGAATCTACTTTTAAAGAGCAACTTGTTTAAAATGTTTTACATTGCTATGGATTTTAGTTTATTGATACAAGTTTAAACTTAATTTTGTTACACTGTGTATATATATATATATATATATATATATTCTTGTTTGAGGTATTATGTTTATGTAACTCATTTAAATTGTAATGGATAATTAAGAAATACAAATTAATAATTAGTCTTCTATGACAGTCAAACTTATAGTCATGTTGTTTTCTAGGTATACATAGATATAATTCAATTAGGTAGGTAATCTTCAAACACTTCAAAGACCTACAGAATATGGCATTTAAAATGTTTTAAAAATTTAGACTTTCTGGACAATGAGATATGTCTGCTCCTGGCAGCACCAATTTACTTCAGAGAGGAGGATGGGCATTGAAGACACTCCATATGGAGTTTATCTTCTTCTTGGCAAAAATAGCCATTTGGGCAAGAAACTTTTCTTGCCTGGACTGCTTGATCAACTGGACATGCAGGACCCATAGGAAGGTGACCACTGAACTTTGCTTGGCGAAATGGTCCTTCAGGTTCCTGCTTCGCAGAGGAAACTGCCAAACATTCTACAGGACACAAAGAGAAATGACTGAGAGACTCTAGACCTGTGGGCTGAAGACAGATGCCCCAACTTTACAAAGGAACATTAGGTGACTGTCCAGACTGCCAGCTGTCTCTGTCTACCCTGCAAGACTCTTGAAAGTTGCTTGCATCCTTCTCCCGTTTCTCAGGTAATAGTATATCCTTCTGATGTAGTAGAAGACTAGAGTTATAATTTCCTCAGTTATGATAAAAGATAAGTTAGATATAAAGCCTTGGACTCACAAATATAAGATAGATAGGATATCTTCTTTAGTAATGTAACTGTAATTCTTACTTGATAATTGTTTTGTTATATGTAATTTTACTATGTTAAAGTTAAAACCTTCCTTTTTGAAAAAAAAGAAAAAGGGGAAGTGCTGTAGATGATTGATTGATAAATAAAACACTGATTGGCCAGTAGCCAGACAGGAAGTATAGACGGGACTAGCAGAGGAGAATTGAGAGAACAGGAAGGCAGAGAAGAGGAGACGCCAGCCTGCTGTCCAGGGAGCATCATGTAAAGGCAGTAGGTAAAGCCACAGAACACGTGGCAACATATAGATTAACAGAAATGAGCTGAGTATAAGAGTAATAGCTAGACAATGGTAGGCCTGAGCTAATGGCCGAGCAGTTTAAATAATATAAGTGTCTATGTTTATTTTATAAGTGGGCTACGGGACTGCTGGGGCTTGGCGGGACCGGGAGAGAAAAACTCTAGCTACAATGGATCGTGCCACCACTGGGGCCCTGTTGATCTTAGTGGCATGTGCTACCATCCCAGGGGATGTGATGACATCGAGCCTGGGTTGCTACCGGGGTCATGTCTGGGTTCATGCTCCTGTAGCAGCCAGGGTCTGTGTTCTGGTCAAACCCCTGACTCCATGTTGGTCTTTGAGGGCCGTGTTTCTGCAGGAGTCATGCTAATCTGGCTGGCCTGTGCTGCCACCCGGGGCCATGGTGACATCCGAGCCTGGCCTGGGGTGAGAGACCATGTTGGTGTCTGAGGGCTGTGTTGCCACTAGAACAATGATGTTGTCTGGGCCAGGGCTGCTGCCAAGGGCCATGTCTGGGTCTGTGGTGCTACAGCAGCCAAGGCTGGGTTGATGGTGTCTGTGGTTCCTGATCCATCAACAGCAATGCCAACCAGGGGTCTGGGCCACTACCTGTGGCCATATTGGTGTCCAAGGACACCATGGGGATCAAGCCAATCCCAGTGGCCTGCAAAGCCACACGTGCCTAGCCCAGGCTACTGCAGTGGGCCATGTCTAGCTAGGTCTGTGGCCCAACAGCAGCCTGGGTCTAGGCTGATGTCTATGGCACATGTTGCAACAGAGAGTTATAGGAACCATGCGTGTTGAAATCCAAGGTCCATGCTGAGCTAACCCTGCCTCTCACTGGCCCTGGGATAGCTGGCCCTGCCTCTCTCTGGACACTATAGCAGGAGAGCTGGCAGCCCACCCCCATGCGAAAGCTGACCCCAGCACTCGGGAGAGATGGCCTGGATGGCATGGGCCTAGAGAGCTGTCTCTGCCCCTCAACTGAGGGAGTGGTCCCAATGGCCCAGAATGATCAGCTCAACTACCACCCAGACCCACATCCTGGGCCTTGGGTTGGACCACCCTAACAGCTGCCCCATCTTTGACCTGCTGGAGTGGGAAAAGGGACTGGTCCTGTAAAACAATAACCTCAGAGTCTCCCTGACTGGGGCAACAACAAGATATCTGAGAGGAGTTTGGATGAGGGCCCAGCCAGTGATGATGGTGGACCAGAAACCAGAGACCTGGAACCAGACCAAGACTCATTGCAACAAACATTTTGTGGGTGGGGCTGATTGGACAAAAGGGTACACTGCATGACACACAGCAGCTCCCAGTGCTGCTAGGATGAATGAAGGGGGTTGGAAAGATGGAGGAGCAAGGTGGGGTTTGTTTTATTATTTTGTTTTGTTTTTAATTAATTTGGGGGGCATACTGTAGGGGTGAGGGGCAGATATGGAGGACTAGGAGGTGAACAGGATTGGGGTGCATGATGTGAAATTTCAAAAGAACCAATAACGAATCATGTTTAAAATTTAAAAAAAATCATTGTTTTAAAGATGATAGGTTAGACCCTGCTGGATTTTTCTGATGTCTCTCTGAATCAAATAGGACAGGAAAATACCAGTCACTGCATAAAAGTACCTAGCAGATAATCCTTTGTTTCCCTGTCTGATGATAACTTCTCTACTGGACTTATTTTCTCTATCCCTTGTGTCCTCAAATCTATGAGATTCAAATGTAATTTGTCTTAGGGTTACTACAGGTGTGATGAAATACCATGACCAAAGCAACTTGGGGAGGAAAGGGTTTATTTGGCTTACACTTCCATATTGCTGTTCATCATCTAAGGAAGTCAGGACAGGAACTCAAACAGGGCAGGAACCTGGAGGCAGGAGCTGATACAGAGGCCGTGGAGGGGAGCTGCTTACTGGCCTGCTCTCATGCCTTGCTCAACCTATTTTCTTATAGAACTCAGGACCACCAGCTCAGGGATAGCACTACCTACAATGGCTGTGCCCTCCTCATCAAATTAATTAAAAAATGCCCTACAGCTGGATCTTATGAAGGCATTTTCTCAGTTGAGGCTCCCTCCTCTCTGATGACTCCAATGTGTGCCAAGTTAATTCCTTGAGTGAATGGATATCACTAAAGAAACAAGCAGAGTATTTAGCTTTAGATCTGAGAACATCTCAGCAGTGTGTAGATAGGACAGTGTGGGAAGATACAACTGTCTCAGTGTAGCTTGAGTGTTAATGTGGATCTAATGCAAATGTTGATTGGCAGTTGGCCTAGGGGAGTATCTGGGCTTCCACATCTCTGGTCAGTGCTGCTAGTTAAGGACCACACTTTAGTTGTGAGCAGACAAAGTCTTTATCCCAAGCTCTGAGGAGAAGCATCCATGGATATGCTGTTTTGTGCTTTGCCCTCCTAGCATAGTGTCTAGGAAGGAGAGTGTCTCAGTTAGGGTTTCTATTGCTGTGAAGAGACACCATGACCACAGCAACTCTTATAAAGGAAAACATTTAATGGGGTGGCTTACAGTTTCAGACGTTTAGTCCATTATCATCAGGATGGGACATGGCAGTGTGCAGGCAGACAGAATGCTGGAGAAAGATCTGAGAGTCCTACATCTTGGCCCACAGGCAACAGGAAGTGGTCTAAGACACTGGATGTGACTTGAGCACATATGAGACCTCAAAGCCCACCACCGCAGTAACACACTTCCTCCAAGGCCACACCTACTCCAACAAAGTCATTGTCCTAATAGTGCCCTCATGGGGGCCAATTATGTTCAAACTACCACAGATAGTTAATGCCCACTTAACAATTGTTCTATGCGGATGTTTATGGTGACTACTGACAATGAAGTAATAAAGACTCATTACATTACTGAAATGTGGTCAGACTTCCAAATGTTTAATTTTCATTTGAGCATGTAGATAGTCAACCCTCAGCTTAACTACTAAGTGTTGTTCTTCATCAGATTAACTTTCCTCTACTGAACTATTTTAATTCAAGAAATGATAGGTCAAGTGTGTGAGAACAATCATTTGACTCTAGAACTCTCTGATGGTGCTAACAGGCCACCATCATGCCCCTTGTAAAGAAGGCAGATTTCCTCAGTCAAATGTGTTCCCTTCTGTGGACTGAGGTGGAAATGGAAGCATAGGGCTGTGTCTCCTATTTTCCCCGGCTCTAAGACACTCCACACGTACAGTTTGCTTATCCAGGCTAGAACTGACTAACACACCTCTTGATTAACAACTCTTTTTCCTGTATGTTTTGTGTGGGAAATGAAAGGGGATATTAGATGAAGGAGGAGAAGGAGGAGGAGGAGGAGGAGGAGGAGGAGGAGGAGGAGGAGGAGGAGGAGGAGATCCTATGAGTCAAGCAAGTTCATGCTGTTTTGTTTGTTTTTCTTTTTGGTTTTTTTTTGGGGGTGGGTAGATTGAGTCACTGAGTTCTCATAATTCACCAAAGGACACAGTTATTATCATGTTCTTGTGGATGAGGAAACCATAGCAGGAAATAACTAAGTAAATTCTCCAGAGTTGCACAGTCTGGTACTTGAGAGCTACAACTCAAACATAGTCTGGCATCAGGGCCCTTTTTTATTGATGAGGATTTACTCTTCGGATTGACAAGAATTGCTCGTATTAATGTTTGAAGGCAAGAAGTCTTAATCAAGACTGGCAGCTTTGGGCTTTTGTCTTATTCTGTTCAGGTTGCTATAACAAAATACATAGATTAATTTATTTCTTGATGGTCTAGAGGGTGAGAAGTCTAGAATCTAGGTGCCAATGGGACAGAGTCTAATCAAGGCCCAGTCTCTGGCTCCTGTGGCTGTTTCCTCACATGAAAGAGTAGATGAACAAAGCCCCAGAAGTAGTCAGGAGCTCTTGGACAAATCTCACAGGAACCTGGTGCTCTTTCTAGGTATCTACTCTGTACTTCCACTTTGCTTTTTAATAAAACTCCTTCCTATTTTGCTATTTGTGTGTGCTTCTTTGATTCTTTGCCCAAGAACCTGGAAACACCAGGCCAAACAGAGACCAGAGGTAACAGAGAGATTGCTCCATATAAATATGCAAGATTTCTACTACTGCATAACAAATGAATGGCAACATAGAAATTCAAAGCAATAAATGTTATTATCTCATGATTCCATGGGTCAGGCCAGCATAACTCAACTGCTCCTCTATTCAGAACTCCAAGCAACACCAAGCCTCTGGCTAGGACTGGGGCCTCAATGGGGGCACGGATGCTTTTCTAAGAGCACAGAATTGTTGACAATATTCAGTTCCTTGTGTCTGTCCAAAAGCAACATACATCAAGACTGTCATGTCTCCCAGGCTAAAAGAAAGTGTCTTGTTTTCAAGACTTTCACTTAAGTCATGTCCACCCAGAATTCTATGTCTTTTTGTTTAACTCAGAATTTAGCCTCATCACAAGTATAACATCTCCTCGAATTCATGGGTCCTTTTCACAATCAGGGAGAAGAATTATAAACACTGTGTTATGGAGAACTAGGAATTTTTGGCATGATCTCAAAATTCTGCCTACCACAGTAATAATGAGTGTGATGTCCTCTGGGGCAATCTTGTCCTGACTCTCAAGAGGCACTGCTGTGGCAAGGATTCAACTTTAGTGAGAAAAAGAACCTTTAAACCCACTCAAGGTAGTTCTAAAATTGGTCGAGGTATAATATACAAACTTTTTAGACATTGAGATATAGAATGAAAGTTTTGTGCTTGAATTATTTTGCTTAGCCATTTTTATGGCCAAGTCCTCAGACTACAGAGGCAGATCAGTTTTTCCTGTCTTCTACAGAGCACCTGAGTCTGTTTTATGCCATAGGGAGGCAGGTGGCACTAGATCAACCATTCAATGTTCTGTACTTTCTTTGTAGTTTAGAGCTATGGTCAGGGACAAGGAGGGGAAATGGAGATATAGATGGCAGATCCAAAGACTGAAATGGCTCAAGTTCATTCCAAATTTGTTAAGTACAGAATTCTGGCTCTCATTTTACATTTTAGAGTTGACAATACTGATAGTCTAAAAGATTGATAGAGACCACACTAATGAATACATCGAGGGAAATAGGAACCATCCTTTCATATAGAATATTTGGTTTCCTTATAACAAGGCAAAGAAAAACAAACAATAAAAACAACTTCAAAAGGCATTGTCAAATTTTAAAAACCCAAAATTCTAAGAGGTCTGTGTTGTTTGTTTTTGCTCTTTTGTGGGACCCACCACCCAACTTCCAAATAAGTCACACTCAGAGGCTTATTATTACTAATAAATGTCCAGCCTTAGTTTGGTTTGTTTCTAGTCAGTTTTCCTTAACTTTAAATTATTTCATCTATCTTTTGTCCCTGGGCTTTTATCTTTCTCTATTCCTGTATACTTTTCTTTGTTTCTTACTCCCTGGCTGGCTGGGTGGCTGGGTGGCTACTCCCTAATGTCCTCTTCCTTCCTCTCTCATTTCTTTTTTCTTTCCTCCCAGATTTTTCCTTCTATATATTTTCTTTGCCTATCAGCCCTGCCTATCCTTTCTCCTGCCTTGTTACTGGCCATTCAGCTCTTTATTAGATCATCAGGTGAGTTAGACAGGCACAGTAACACAGCTTCACAGAGTTAAACAAATGCAACATAAACAAAAGTAACACACCTTAAAATAATATTCCTCACTTTGTCCTAAACAAAAAATGAAAGGTTTTAACTTTAACATAGTAAAGTTGTATACAATACGAACAATTATCAAGTAAAGATTACATTCACAATATACTGAATTTTAATTCATTTTTGTCTGGTACATTTAAAGAAAATACTCCATAATCTATTCACCTTAGTAAATGCAAATTTTTATATATAATTTACTTTTTATCATATTTAAGGAAAACTACAACTATTTAGTCTTTACTCCATCAAAGGCTCTAGATGGATATATTATTTAAATAAACAAAAGGGTGAATTGCAAATAACTTCTAAAAACTCTAAAAATGACAGAGACATCTGACTGCCTGAACAGTCACCCAAAGTTTCTCTGCAACATTGGGGCGTCCATCTTCAGCCTGTAGGCTGATAGTATATGGCAGACTTTTTAATGAAGCAGAAAATTTGAATGACTGTTCCGCCTATATTGGCAAAGTTTGTCAGTCACTTTCCTCTCTGAGTGTCCTACAGAATGTCTGGAAGTTTCTTCTGTGGAGCAGGAACCCTGAAGGACCATCCCACCTTGTTTTGGCAAAGTTTAGTGTCCACTTTCCTGTGGGTCCTGCATGTCCTACATGTCCAGTTTATACAACATACTGTCAAGCAGTTCAGGCAAGAGCATCTTCTTGTCCAAATGGCTAATCTTACCACGTTGAAAGCAAACTCCATAAAGAGTTTCTTCAATGCCCATCATCTTTGAAGTAAATTGATGCTGCCAGGAGCAGATGTGTCTCATTGTCATGAAAATCCCTAAGTTAACAAAACATTTTAAATGTCATATTTTGTAGATCTTTGAAAGGTTTGAAAACCATCTATCTATCTAAAATATATCTCTATATGATCTGGAAAGTATACCTAACATATTTACAATTTTGACTGTTATAAATGATTAACCACTAACTTATGTTTCCTGATTATCCTATATAGTTTATAATAATAGCTTTTAAAAACTAGAACTTCACCCTACATTTCTAAATGAACTGCATAGGCACAATACCTCAAACAAAAATAGGAATGTATATATAATATGTTGTAACAAAAATAACCTTAAATTTTTATCAATATACAAAACTCCTTTAAACAAGAAGAGAAACATACATACAGCATAACAAAAATAACATTAAATTTGTATCAATATACAAAAATCCATACCAATGCAAAATATCTGAGGTTAATAGTTGTCTTTTTTTATCCTATATTCCTATATTCCTCTAAATTATAACAAACATCTATAACCCACCAATTAACCAAAGACCATCCACACCTCACAAAACTTTTGGGAATGTAGATGTCATATTCTCCAGACTGCTTCCTGCTGTCTGTAGATGACATCTTTAGGGTCTCTGAGAAAATTTTGAAATAATGACCAAGCCCTGGGAAGACCAGCAGTAACTTTTGTTGATATCACCTGTCAAGATTTAGGAGGTCTCCCTTGATCACACCTAATCCATATTATTCCTGAAGGAATCCACAACTTCTAGTCTCCTGTGGGAACAAACTTCAAAGCATTTTTGATTTCCATTTGAAAAATACATTTTTAACTTCTTTTTTAAAGTTAAGATAGCTCTAAAGTATATAGGTTGATTTAATTTTGTAGTCCTGTTCACAATCCCATGTCTCTTAGTAACTGTTGTTTGCTTATCAACATTCAAAAAATTCAGAATCAACATAATAGTAAACAGGACCCAGACTCCCTGTGCATTTCCCTTATTCTCTCTTTAAAGACTTTATTATTTTTCAAACTATTTTTTTCTATGACTATCTTTTTTCTTTTTTAAGCTAATGCACATTGTAAAACACACTGGAACCTGTTTAGAGGTTTTTCCATCTGGACCTCTTTTATTGTGTATCTTTAGTTTTCTTTAACCTTGTGAGCAAACTTTATAAACTGTTAAGCCACACAGACGAGGACCCCTGGCTGCAGCTTTGGCAGCCAGCTCCACCCACTTCTTGGATCGTGAACGCTGAGCCTAAAGCTTGAGGCTTGGAGGTGTGTGACTGAAACTGCATTTACACTTCCTAGAGCTCTAGGATGCCGATGCTTGCATGGTAGCAGGCATTTGTTTTATGATCTTACTTAGTGTACTGCCTACTCAAGGTCTCACCGGCAGACAGAAACTCTTAAAGGAGCTGCATCTTCTTTTTCTTTCCCCTCAGGTTTTTTAAACCCTACGTGGAAATTCGAGCCCCATGTTGGGTGCCAAAATGTTGTTTGTTTTGGGGTTTTTTTTGGCCTGGGGGTGGGACCCAATTCCCAAATAAATTGCACATGGAGGCTTATTATTACTTACAAATGTCTGGCCTTCATTTGGCTTATTTCTAGCCAGTTTTCCTTAACCTTAGATTATCCTGTCTATCTTTTGTCTCTGGGCTTTTATCTTTCTCTATTCCCGTATACCTTTCTTTGTTTCTTACTCCATGACTGGCTATGTAGCTGGGTGGCTGGCCCCTGATATCCTCCTCCTTCCTCTCTCATTTCTTTTTTCTTTCCTCCCAGATTTCTTCTTCTATATATTCTCTCTGCCTGCCAGCCCTGCCTATTCTTTCTCCTGCCTTGCTATTTGTCATTCAGTTCTTTATTAGACCATCAGATGTTTTAGATAGGCACCATAACACAGCTTCACAGAGTTAAACAAATGCAACATAAGCAAAAGTAACACACCTTAAAATAATATTCCCCAACAGGTCTGTGCCAGATACCATTTTCTATGGCGAGTTTCATCAGACATTCACATAGGACCTGGAAGTGTCCAAATGTTCCTGCCTTCACATCCCAGCAGAAACAGACAGAAAATAGGAGGCAAATGACAGAAGGTAGAGTGACTGAGCAGGAGGCAGAGGACTTTCCTCTATGGGGAAAAACTGGAGTTTAGTAATAAGGTCAGTGGAAAAAAGAGGAAGAGACCTACTCAGTCCATTCAAAGAGGTTAGAAAGCAGCAGGGCTGTCCGGCAGAGTTGAAGGAGGAGCCTTGCTGGCTCCACTCACAGAAGAATCCCCAGTAAAGGAAGCTTTGAGGAGCATGCCCTTACAGCTGTAGGCAGAGCATCTATAAGGAGAGCAGTTGAAGAAGCCACAGGAGTGTACAACAGTTCTGCCTTGTGATTATAGACCTGCAGATGGATTCAAGGGAGAATTATTCCACTTAAGTACTCAGAACTAAGGGATGGGTTTCAAGGTAGGTTCATAATTGTAATGAAGATGCAAGCTATTGATCTGAGAGGATATACCCAAGAATTCCAGCAAATCTGGATGAAGAAACCATAGTGAAACAAACCATGACAGAAGCAGACCTGTGGCTCATGTGTGTGACATCAGGACTGACTACTTCATAACAGATAACCAGTTGGGGGCTCATGCCTGGGGAAGACTAATTCTTGCTCTCTTGATAGTCTTTAGGTGTTTGTGGTTCTTTGTCTAGGGGTGTGACCTCTTGAGAGTTCCCCCTTCCACATGAGCATGTCTATGTTATCATTGTTCAGGTGTTTTTACACAAACAACACTAAGCAGACTCATCAGGCTGCGTTTATGTATTTATGCATATCTGCAACAACATTGATCAAAAAGAGGTCATAAATTTGAGAGGGAGTGAAGGCAGAACATGGGAGGTGGAAGGAGAACATAACAGGGAGAATGTGATATAAGTAACATTGTACAAACTTAGCAGTTACATGTAGGGGTGTGTGTGTGTGTGTGTGTGTGTGTGTGTGTGTGTGTGTGTGTGTGTGCATGAAGCAACAATTAATTGGAAAGAGAGGCAATGAATTTGAAAGACAGCAAGGATGACTATATGTGAAGATTTGGAGAGAGGAAAGGTAATGGGGGAATGATGTAATTATAATCTCAAAAGTAAAAGAAATAAATTTTAAAGAGGAAAGAAAAAACTAAATTAATTAATTTAAAAGAAACACACAATAGAGCAGATTAAAAAGAATTAAAGAAAGAAAATTGTAAAATAAAGTTGATTTCAAATATATATTAATTTTAAACTTAAAAATATTCATCCTTTTAAGAAATTTGAAGAAATTCATCATGTCCAGGCCTTGAACTGCTGATGGCTGAATGAGCAGGTACCTCCTTCCCTCCTAGGCTGGGGATCTGATTAACATGAGCAAAGACAGAGAGCTTCTATTGGAACAGTGGTTAAGGTCTAGAAATCTGACTTCCAGGCTCTTAGCCTAGGAACCTACAAAGCAAAATCTAGAGGAAAATAATAGAAAGCTGAACCCATAATCATACAATTTCAAAATTTTAAGTCACTTTAAGAGTGAGAAATAGACTTTGGAAAAGGCTTGGTGACTGGAGCTGCTTTTGTCAGTTTCTAAAGTTGGCAAGAAAGCAGGGACACACTCATATTCCATCGCTAATGAAGGTTGTCATCTGGCTTCTGAGCCCATGTCTGTTATCATAAACCGAGTCATGAGTAACTTCTTTATGGGAGATGTCTCCTCATTGTTTTCAAGCTCATGGGTTGTAGATATGGACAAGTAGCCCTAGGAGCAGATTGGATGGCATTCCCATAAAGGTGAAACTGGGCACTTCCCTATTCTTTCTCTTTTCATAATGTCTACTGTGTTCTTCATAATGTTAGATACCTATAGGGTTATAGTTTGTCCACAGATAACTGTACTAGAACATGTGTTTACATTCTTTTAGACGATGCTAATTTTTTATAAAGGAAAGTAGATATATCAGTGGTCCTGTTAATCCTTTGTACTAATTCAACTAAGTGATTTTGTGTTAATTTATTTCAAATATACCAATGAAACCCTGTCTTCTGCTTGAAGTGATTCAGTTATTCAGTTATTCCCAAACCTTGAGAATCCACTTGGCTCAGCCACACATGCCTGAAAAGTGTGGGTCTAGCCATAGAACTAAAACTTCCTCAGCAACCTTATGAACTACCTCCATGGCATTTCTTCTTCCCAGTTGGCTTCCCACGCTTCTATTCCCAGCTACTTTCTATGGCCCCACCTCTCTGAGCTCTCCCACAATGGCCCTCTATTCCTTTTTCTTTCCCACCTCTCATTACCTATTAACCTTGACCTGAACAGTACAGTTTTGACAGCCACATATGGCTGTCAGGCATTTGTAGCTCCTTTGAACTGAAATGTTCAGTAAGATGAAAACACACAGCAGGTTTTGGAGGATTAGTATTTTTAATGAACAACTTTAATATTTATTCTAAGTTCAAATTATAATTTTTAAATATTTGGTGAAGTATAATATGTTGACATTATCTTCACCTCTTATTTTTGCCTATTTTAGATGAGGCTATTGTAAAATTCTAAATCTACATTATACTGCTAATACAAGTCTTCTACCACAGACCTCAGGCGTCGTCTCCCTCCACTCCCTCCGCTGGTATTCAAAAGCATGTAATTTCCTTCTTAATAGAAGCATAAGTTTTCCATCTTCTCAGGCAGAGAATTAGCGAACTATCACACCATGCTCTTCGTGTTGACTGTATTTGTCTCTCCACACATGCTTCTTGAACACCTGCCGTGTTTGGTGCCGAAGGTGTAGCATAAGATGGCCTCAGTCATCCAGCAGTCAGCAACCAAGTCAGGTGTCAATGCTTGATAAAGGAAACTGAAATGCAAACACACCCTCTACTTAACCGAGGAATTCAACAGGAACTCAAAGCACCAATGGAGAAGTGAAAAAGTTACTGTTGTTATAGGTTATTGAAGACATCTCCCAAAGCACTGCAATTCAAACCACATGTACACACATCTCTACCTATTTTGTTATCAGGCAGTTAGAGGAGTTTTATTGGGTTAATATTTTATTTGTTTTTAGTTTGGTTGGTTGGTAGGGTCCCTGAGAAATATAGGATATTTGTTTTTCTAATGTAGATATAGTTGTGAAGATACATGGTTTGAGCCAAGCTAGCATGCATGTGCACACGCACACACACAATCAAAATATGTTCTTCATTCCTCTCCTGCATTTCATCTGTTTGAAAACAGCTGTGCCTTGACCTGTTTATCCTGTTTTTCTTCTCCGTTCTCTACACAGAGAAAAATCAGAGCAAAACCAATTAAACAGGAGCCCCACTCAGAAGAAATACATTCTAAGAAAATGGCTTTTCTCTTTTCATCAAGGAAGGTAATAATTCTAGTTCAAGAAGCCAAGGGTAATTTCACTCATAAATTGTACACTCTGGCCACATGGATTTTAAGCACAAATTAAAGATGAAATTTAACTTCACTTCTCTTTCCTCTGAATTTGGTTTTTTTTTTCTATATAATACATTTCTTTTTTTGTTTTTTTTTAATTTATTTTATTTTATTTTACAATATAATTCAACTTTACATATCAGCCATAGATCCCCCCGTTATCCCTCCTGCCACCCCCAGAGAGATGTTCTCCTTGAAGCCTTTAGTATTTGCAGCTCATGTGCTTCCACTCACCACTGTCTACAGCACTGCCTTTTAGATTCAAATGCCTTAATAGATCACTGTTCGGAGCTGAAAGTGCCCATGTTTATCCCAAAATGATTGGTTCCTTTCTCTTTCAACAGACACAATAGTCAGTTTCTCATCCAGTACTTTTTTTATTTCAAAGGAAAAACAAGCTTTATCACTTGGAAGTATATCTAGTTTCATAAAATCAAGTCAGTGTTAGCAGAAGAGTACAATCACCCAGATCAGTATCAGGCACAAACACATGATTTAGAGCAGAGAAAAATGAGACTCTATGAACCACAGCCATAAATAGCAAAGAACCGAGAAAGCGGGGCCCAGGCTTCAGTGTCTACATGTCATTTATTGGGATCTGTGCTTGGCAGCTGGGATCCCTCTAGATAGGAGATGGGAGTTTGAGTCCTGGGATCTGACCATCATCATTCATGGTTTACTTACCCTGTTTTGATATTCACGGTTCTGAACACACCTGTACTTTCCCATACTTCCCTGCTTCTGTAGATTGTGTTCTCATCTCTGTTTAATATACTCCTCTAACACTCCACCTTGACCATTTTTTTCCTACCCATCCTGGGAATGCAACCTACATATTGTAGCAGGCTTTCTTTTAGGCCACCAACCAGCTCCCAAATTATGACATGTCAACTTATTAATTATGAATGCCTGGCCTTATCTTAACTCTTATTTTAATCTGTTTCTCTTTATCTACATTGTGCCTTGGGGCTTTTTAACCTTCCTTCCTTCCTTCCTTCCTTCCTTCCTTCCTTCCTTCCTTCCTTCCTGTATATCTTACTTTCCTGCTGTCTCCATGGCTGGTTGACTGGCAGCTAACTGGCTTCTGGTGGTGGAGGAGAGGAGAGAGGAGAGGCAGAGGGGAGCCTCTCTTCTGTCTCTCTCTCTCTCTCTCTCTCTCTCTCTCTCTCTCTCTCTCTCTCTC
>CABHPR010149322.1:1107-14557 GCA_902168415.1 Peromyscus melanophrys | reverse complement strand
AAGGAAGGAAGGAAGGAAGGAAGGAAGGAAGGAAGGAAGGAAGGAAGGAAGGAAGGAAGGAAGGAAATAATTGTTTTTTGTTTGTTTGTTTTTTGGTTTTTTGGGGTTTTTTTGTTTTTTTGTTTTGTTTTGTTTTTTGTTTTGTTTTGTTTTTTTGGCTACACAATCTGTTTCCATAAAAACTGAATCAGACCTGAATATATCCTACCTCTAACATCTCCAGAGCCTGCCTCCTCTGCATTTGCTGTTGACCAGCTTTTTTTTCATTTCTTATTGAAATTATACTTCATGTTCTCTGCTTCCACCACCAGCACCCTGATCTCTCCTATATGTGATGACTGGTTTGTGGCAATGTAAAGTAAGGCTGACCACTGTGCTGTTTGGGGATAAAAATCAAAGTTTCTTTCCCTTGTGCATTATGAATGGCATTTCTTTATACTCAGTTCTTGCCATAAGTCATGCTGAAGTATTTATGAGTATAAATTGTTATCTCATAGCTCAGTCCTTTGTATCTCTAGCTGCCAGGAGCATCTTTCCCCTACTCACTGCCTATTAAATCTCAAGAACCCTAAGACTCAGCTGAGAACTTCCTTCAGAAGTGTGTCTTCCTCATTTAGGTAGTTCCAGCTCAGTAAACAAAAGAGCAAAGTAGATAGGTAATAACACAAGCTATAGATCTTTATTATCTCCCTAGAAAGATGTCTGAATGAAGCAGTTCCAGAGATGGTTAGTTTAACAGGTAGATCATGTCTGAGCTCCAGTCTGAATTGTCTTTGTCTTGTCTGTCTCTATAGCCTCCAAATGCATTCCTAGACTCCGAACTTCAGAACCAAAGGAAAAAAAAACCCTCATCCAACTATAAAAGAACTTCCCTTGTATTATAATTATTATTTTATTTGTTACTATTTATTTCTATTATCTTTTTCGATATGTTGAAGATTGAAGTCAAGGCCATGTACATCTATGCAAGTACTTTACTACTGTGCTATGTCTCCAGCACTTACATTTTTATTTTAAAACAGGACCTCGCTAAGTTTCCCAGGCTGGTCTTGAACCTGTGATTCTCCTGCCTCCACTTTCCTAACACATTACTGATATTGTAAGTAGTTGTCGTCATGGGAAAAGTCCTTTCCAGAAGCACCTCCCTTGGAGGATATGGTTCCCAAGCTCACCACAGACCACCAGCAGAAGGCAAGGAATCATTTTGATTCATCTGAAACTGTGTGATGAAGTCATCTTCTTGGAGTATGCTCCATGTCATGCACAACTAAATTAGGACAGACTCAGCAAGAGGGAAGGGGAGAAGTGATTGGGATCTCGAGTTTCCCTCACCCACTCCCTCACAGAGGAAGTCAGACCTCTCCGGGCACCCTGTCACTGAACCTTCAGAGCTGTATTAGTTGATCCACCACCCTGCACGAAGTGTCAGACCCTTCATCTTTGATTCCCCAGAGGGACTCATGCTTGAAGACTAGGAAAGACTTAATAAAAATCAATAAAAACAGAGTGATTACATGACCGAAAGAATTACCACAATATCCAGAACACTTTTCACATAGTCTAAAATGATGACTCTATTATTGCTAGCCACTTGGGACATCCATATAGTGAGAGTCAAAATGGACTATCTATGGCCAGCCTGTGCTGTCTGCTCCATGCTTCCATCTACTGTTCTGGGGACTCAGCCTATGATTCTTTACCCACTGCAGCAACAACCAAACAACACTTTCTTCATGAAATAACTTCCCATACTTCCCAGTCCGCAAAAAGACCATCTTGGGGTTGTGGAGCCCTCATCCCCTTCTTGATTCACCCATTTCCTGACAAATATCTTCTACCAACTTTCCAGCTTCCAGGCAGAACCTCAAAAGCAGGGTTTCCTTTTCCGTGTCGAGTTGAATTGTGACTTCCCATCTTCTGACTAATTCTCAGTCAGGAGAATTGCTGCAGGTCTGTGAAGTGGTCAACGGCTTTTCATCCAATGCCATAACAAATATTTATGAGAGAATCCTTGAATGACTCATTTGGGCTTGTGTGTAAACAGAAAAGTTATAACAGACAAGAGTTCTCTTTAAATGGTGTGTGCCACACTAAAACACCTCTAAAATGACCAGGTTAGAAGTTTTTAGCAATGCTGACATTCTGTTCTCAGATTAATTATCTGATTATGCAACTGGCCTTATTGAGGAGTGTTGTCATTTTCTTAAGTTACCTTTGGAAACTAAAATCAGACCAAAATACAATTTATGATCTTGCCACGGTCCAAAATGCAGTTTTAATATGACCAAAATTCCCCCATTGAATTCAAAAATCCAATTCAAATTCTTGTTGAAAAGGAAAGGAGATGAGTCAACTCAATAACTGAGGTAGCCAGTGGTTAACTTAGACATGAAAATAAAAAAAATAGAAATATAATAAAAAGCATGCTCTGCTAATTTTCTAACATGGGAAGAACATAAACCACTTAATAAAAATATTGCATTATGAAAGTTGAGGAAAAGGACTTGCTTCCCAAGCAATGAGGACCTAAGTTCAGATCCCTAGATCCTTCATTAAAAAAAAGTGGGCATGGTAGTAATTCCAGACATATATAATTCCAGTGGTGGCAAGATAAGGAAAGAAGGATCCCTCAAGAAGCTTACAGCATGGTTTTCATCTGGAAAATGCAGTAAAATTCCAGAATAATGATAAATCTTGCCCCAAACTAAAAGTAAAGGGTATCTAAGGATTAACATTTGAGGTTGCCCTCCCACCTCCATAGAGATGCTGTCCATGCATCTACACCCACACAAGCACAAAACAAGTGTGTGCACAAACAAATGTGTATACACACACACACACACACACACACACACACACACACACACACAGAGGCAAATCGGATTTTGAAATGTATAGAGATGTCCAGTTTCATTGCCTACCAAAACAATAGAGAATAATGTCATGGCACCATCCTTTGTGATCTTAGGATTTTCCCCATGACAGATATCTTATCCAGGGTCTTGGAAGATACCCCTCAGCGCAGGAGAAATATCAGTAGGATGCTGTATTAGAAACTGAGGTCCACCAAAGCAAAGTCATGAAACCATTCCTCAAACAGACAGGCGGGAGCAGTTGGTAGCATTGTTAGCTAGAGTACCAGTGAAATTGAGATATCAACCTAGTAATTAGGCATACATCCTGCTGGCATGGGAGAAACTGATCCACGAGGGCAGGCACAGGTGGCATGACTTCAGTATCTCAGTCCTACAAATCTATGCTGCTTTGGTCTAAAGTGTAAACCAACATATGAAACAAAGAAACAGGACTGCCAGCAAGATGTCTACCAGCCAGCCCTGCTCCCGTGAATGGCCTGACATCCATGAGTGCGAAGGCAGAACAAATTGGTATCAGTGAGCTGTAAAAAAAATTCTAAGAGGACTCAAAATTGGGAATGAGTTGGGTGGGAGTAGATCTGGAAGGAATTAGGGAAAAGAATGAGGATGAAGATGATCAAAATACATCATATGCATGGATAAAATTCTCAAAATAAGATATTATATTAAAAATAATTATCTACCATAATAAATCAAGTGTCAGTTTTTCAATGTCTAGGTTATAAACTCCTAGAGGGAAGGAAGAGCTGATGGTATTATTCATAAATAATATTCATGTTTGGGTGGAATCTGAAATATTTGTTCATAAAAATCACTGAGTGAAGATGAGCTTTGGAATTTATTTAACTCAGATTTCTCATATAACTAAACCAAATACACACAGAGGCTTAATTAAAACTGCTAGGCCATTAGCTCAGGCCTACTACTGACTAGTTCTTACACTTAAACTCAGTCCATTTCTGTTAATCTATATGTTGCCACGTGTTCCATGGCTTTACCTTTGTGCCATTACATGCTGCTGCCTGGATGGCGGGCTGGTGTCTTATGACTCAGCCTTTCTCTTCCCAGAATTTTCCTTGTCTGCTTACCCCACCTATACTTCCTGCTGGCTACTGGTTGCTCAGCGTTTTATTAAACCAGTGTACAAAAGCATTATTCCACAGCATTTCCTCTTTTCTGTTTAATTAAAAAGAAAAGTTTTAACTTTAACATAAAATTATATATAACAAAACAGTTATCAAGCAAGGATTATAGTTATAACATGTAGTCTATTTGTACTTGGCAAAATTAAAGAAGATATCCTATCTATCCTATATTTGTGAGTCTAAGTTTTTATATCTACCTTATCTCTTATCATAACTAAGGAAAATTATAACTATCTAGTCTTTAACTACATCAAAGAACAATCTACTTTAAAAAGAAAAAAGAGAGGATATAGATATGATATAGATAAAAAGGTAGATTGTTGAATCTACTTTTTAAATACTTTACATTGGATTGTATATTTTATTTGTAAATTAAATCTATATATATATATATATATATATATATATATATATACTGAGAGTGATATTGTTAGAAAATACTGTATATATATTTCTAATTTTGTTCGGGATATTGTACCTATACAGTTCATTTAACAATGTAATGCAATTTGCTAATCCTTGAATGTTATTATTACCAACTATTAGGATATAAAGAAATGAAAGTTAGTAGTTAGACATTACAATTGAACTTGTAGTCATATTAGGTATATTTTCAAGGTCAAGCAGAGATATATTTTAGATAGATAGGTAATCTTCACTTCAAAAACCTATAGAATATGGCATTTAAAATGTTTTAAGAACTTAGACTTTCTGTACAAAGAGGCACGTCTGTTCCTGGCAGCACCAATTTACTTCAAAGAAAAAGATGGGCGTCGAAGACACTCCATATGGAGTTTATCTTCTTCTTGGCAAAAATAGCCATTTGGGCAAGAAACTGTTCTTGCCTGGACTGCTTGACAAAATGTTGTATCAACTGGACATGCAGGACCCATAGGAAGGTGACTACTGAACTTTGCAAGGCAAAATGGTCCTTCAGGTTCCTGCTTCGCAGAGGAAACTGCCAGACATTCTACAGGACACAGAGAAAAGTGACTAAGAGACTCTAGGCCTATAGGCTGAAGGTGGATGGATGCCCCAATGTTACAGAGGAACTTTGGATAACTGTCCAGGCAGCCAGCTCTCTTTGTCATAGATTTTTGGAAGTTGCTTACAGTGCACTTCCTATTTACTTAGGTAATATTATATCCTTCTGAGGTCTTTGGTGTAGTTGAAGACTACCTACCTAATTGAATTATATCTATGTATGCTTAGAAAACTATAACATCACTATAAGTTTGACTACCATAGAAGACTAATTATTAATCTGTATTTCTTAATTATCCATTACAATTTAAATGAGTTACATAAACATAATACCTTAAATGAGAGTAGAAATATATATAAAGCATAACGTAATTAACTTTAAATTCGTACCAATAAACTAAAATCTATAGCAATGTAAAATATTTATCCTATATTTTTATATCAACATAATCGAGCAGCAAACTATGCAATGGCACGAAGATATGTGGGGAAAGAGAGTGTTCCAACTGCACACTCATTTCTTCAAGGTGTTTTTTACATGCTGTTTCATCTGGAGCTGCTATATCTCATCAGGACAAAGCATATTAGATTCACAGAAATAACATGTGATGTGCATGCAAAAAACATAGAACTTGACATTCTAAGCAGACCCACTGCTTGAAGTATTGTAACAGGGTTGTGTCTTACAAACACAAGAATTCTGACAGATTCTATCTTAGGAAAGTCCTAGAATGTTAGAGAAATGACAGGAGTGTTTTATTTGAGAGCATAGTACTACTGAGAGGCATTTCTGACAGCAGAACTTCCAGACTGGGAACTGGCAGGTGCTCAATATTCTAGCAACACTTTACAAATCTGCTGAATAAAGTAAGTGTTCACAAACTAGTATCTGATGCACTTCAAATCTTGTTTCTCCCCCACTCCTAATTCAGGGCTATAACTAAATGATCTGTCCATATTATGGTGTATGCTCTGACACTGTGCCTCTGTGACACTTCACTGAATTGATGCAGTGAGTAGGAGGGCATTTCAGGAAGTCACTATACCCAGAAAGCTAGCAGTAACTCAAATATTGATGCTAATAACTGAAAACCAATATATGCTAGTTAATCAAACTAAATGTCTTTCCAACTTTGCATCCCTTTAATGGTATCCCCTAAATGTCAATGGCTGTATTAAAGTTCCTTGACCCAAAGTAATTCAGGAAAAAGATGCTATTTAATTGATTGAAGATAAAAGTATCATTTTGCAAATTTTACAAAACATAACTCAAGAAACTAAAGCAGAAGGATCACAAGTTTGGGGCCAGCCATGGATGCACAGCAAGACCCTGTCTCAAAAAAAAAATGTAAGCATGTGAGCATAAAGTTGGAGACTTTCCTGTATCCTCAGCTTAGCATGATGAGTGTCGGGGCATTCAGCTGCTGCAGCCTTTGTATCACTTCTCTGCATACAAGACAATCTGCATTGTCATCTTGAAATGTGAAGGACAAGGACTTATCATATGAACTGATGGAGATATAGTCATTTTGTAGCGCTTCCATTATAAATGGCACAATGTAGAGGTGCACTGATGGATAGACAGATGATGGATGGATGGATGGATGGATGGATGGATGGATGGATGGATGGATGGATAATGGATGGAAGAAGTGAGAGAACAATCACAGCCCAGTTACAAAAATAATAGCACAAAGTCAGGGGCACAGTAAGTAATTCAGGCTAACTCATATGGGAGATAAAATCCTAGCATATCTCTTTATGATCTTCTTACACTGGATTCGTCCAAAAGCAAGGAAGTCAAACAGGCTCTCTCCTGCAAGTCAGTCCTGAAAATAGCTACAAAGAGCACTGAGTTCAAGAGTGTTCTAAGGCAGCAGTTGTCTGGAATTAGCAGAAATGAGCATTAGTGGTGTCTCTCTTGGTAGGGAAAAAGGTTTGACAGACCTTCTTGAAGTCCTTTTCCTGGAATTATTGTGAGGATGACCTTGGTCATAGGAGTGAAATCATCTCTACTGCAGAAAGAAACAAGTCACAGGGGCTTGGAAAAAGCAGGGCCCGATGGTAGCATTTTTGAAACTCTATTTACCACCTGTTCTGGCTGTGATTACACTAAGGCTGACAGTTGTGTGATTAAATACACTGAGATGATTAGCCTGAATAGGCTTTGGGCTCCTGGCTTCTTTCCCAATGATTTTCAATGGTAATAACACACTGATAACTCCTTCAGGAAGAGAACACAAGGGCACAAGAAGCTCTCACGCCCACTCGAACCAGGCTTGTGTTCACCTTGACAATAGCCATAGCTCAGTGAATTGGTCCTTGTGTGAGCTCTCTTTTCAATCCTGCAGCATGATGTCTTATTAAAGGATAGCTTGGTGTGGAGCACCTGGATCCTGATAAAGCCTCATCTGACTGTAAATGAAGGGAAAGACTAAACTTTCATGTTCTGAATCTTGCTGCCCCTTATTCAGCCTTTAGATACAATAAGCCACAAAGCCAAGATATCTCCTTTTACCCACAATGTATCTTGAAAATTCATTTTCTATTTGTCCAATTGCATGCACCTTTTTTCTATTTGAAAAAATAGATTCACTCCAGCCATATCTAAATCCTGGTTACTACCTAAGATCCCATAAGGCCCTAGAATTTAAAACAATACTATGCTAAGAAGATTAACCCCTCAAGATCACCAAATCTTTCTGCTGTACCTGTACACAAGGGAATTTGTGTTCTTTATGTTCTTATTCGTGCTTCTTAACCCCTCCCTGGCTACCTTCCTCCACTTTCCTTGTTCCACTTTTACTGCCCACTCTAATAGTTCCAATTTTGCTTTTATGTCACATGTATTCCATCAACATCTCCCCCACTCCTTCCCTTAATATCACTTCCTTCATTCTAATGGTCCTTTTTCTACATTCATAATTTATACACACACACACACACACACACACACACACACACACACAAACTCACACTCAAATAAATCTAGATCCTGCATATAAGAGAAAACAGTATATCTCCATCTCCAAGTTGCCTTATTTCACATAACATAATGATCTCCAATTTCATTTTCCTGCAGTTGTCATGATTTCCTTTTCCTTCCCTTTCCTCTCCTCCCCTCCCCTCTCCTCTCCTCTCCTCTCCACTCCTTTCCTCTCCTTTTGAGGTAGGGTTTCTCTATGTAACAGTCCTGGAACTTGCTTTGTGGACCAGGCTGGCCTCAAACTCACAGAAATCCACCTGCCTCTGCTCCCCGAGTGCTGGGATTAAAGGCAAGCGCCATCACTGCCCAGCCTTTTTCTTCATGGAGATAAAAGGTTCCATTGTGTTTATATTCTACATAACCTTTATCGATTTAGCTGTTGGTAGACTGTATGGCTGGTTCTATTTCTTGGCTGTTTTGAGTAGGCAGCAATGAACATGAATGTGCACATATCCGTGTGTCATTTTAACTTAGAGTTCTTTGATATATCCTAGGAAGAATCTAGCTGGGCCACATGCCACTTCTAATTTTAATTTCTTCAAGAACCTCCAAACTGGCCCCACAGTAACTGCACCAGCTTATACTCACAGTCTACAAGTGTTCTCCTTCTGAACATCCTTGCCAGCATCTGTTGTCAGTTATTTTCTTGATGGTAGCCATTCTAAGTCCAGTGGAAATATAAAAAAAAAAAAAGCAGTTTTTATATTTCCGTGAAGAATGTTCAACCTCTTCTCAAATACGTATTAACCATCTACACTTCTTCATTTGAGAGCTGTCTGTTCCACTCTTAGTTCACTTCTCAAATGACAAGGTTTGGGGCTTTGGTATTGACAGCTCTTTGGAGATTCTAGACATTAGTATCCCATCTGATATGTAGGTGGCAAAGATTTTCCCATTCTGTAGGCTTTCTCCTCACTCTAGTGACCTGTAACCCCATTTGTCAGTTCTTGGGCTCATATACACTCATGATCTAGAGTGCTTTTCTGAAATCTTTGCCTATGCCTCTGGCTTGAAGTGTCTTGCCCATTTTCCTTTAGCATTTCCAATGTTTTGTTATTACATTAAGGTCTTTGATACATTTTGAATTAATTTCTCTACAGAGTGAGAGTTAGGGACTTGGTTTTATTCTCCTTTATATAGAAATCCAATTTTCCCAGCACCATTTGTCAAAGAAACTTACTTCAAATAGGTGCAGTATTTTTACGCCTTTGCCAAAACTTACATGTCTGAAGCTGTGCAAACTTACTTTGGGTCCTCCATTCTATTTCATTGGTCTATATGTCTGGTTTTGTACCTGTTCCACAGTGTCTTTGTCACTATGGTTCTTTAGTGTAACTTAAGATCATGTGTTGTGATACCTCCAACATGGCTCTTTCTACTTAGATTTGCTTTGGTTATTCAGTGTCTTTAACACTTCCACTTGAATTTTAGGACTTTCTTTTCTGTGAGTGTTGGGGAGGGTGTGGGTGGGCATGTGTACTTGCTGGTATGCAGATGTCAGAGGGCAATCCCTATGTCAGTCCTCAGAATTTATCTACCTTGTTTTCACTAGCCTAAGCCTCTCCCTGGGACCTGAGGTTGATGAATTAGCCAGTCTAGCTGTGAGCTCCAGGGATCCTCCTGTTTCTTCATCCCTAATGTTAGGACTAAAAGCATGTGCCATCACACTAGCTCTTTAGCTAAGTGATGAGAATCAAACTTGGGTCCTCATGCTATATGACAAGCACGTTATCAACTAGGCTAGCTCCCAAGTCTCTGGCTTATTCCATTCTGTGAAAAATGTCTGTGAAATTTTGATAAGATTGCATTGAATTTAGAGATCACTTTTTATAACATTAATTCTAAAAATCCATGAGTATGAGAGATGGTTCCACCATCTAATGGCTTCAGTTTCTTCCTTCAGTGTCCTAAAGTTTCATTGAAGAGGTCTTTTGCCTTTTTTGGTTAGGTTTTTCCTGGGTATTTTATTATTTTTGAAGCTATTGTGAATGAGATGCTGATCTTGATTTCCATCTCAATAAATTCATTATTTGAACCTACATATATAAAGACTATTGATCTTACATGTTGAATTTATATGCTGGTACTCTCTGAACATGTTCAGCAAATGTATTGTAGTCTTTGGTTCTTTTTTTAAGTATGGGATCATATGACCTGCAAATGGGGACTTCTTTTCTTATGTGTATCCCTCTTATTTCTTTCCCTTGTCTTATTGTACTAATACCTCCAAAAATATTGAATAAAATAGTAAGAGTAGCACATTGTCTTGTCCCTGATATTAGAATAAATGCTTTCAGCTTTCCCCATTTGGTATCATTTTGACTATGGTTTGTCACATATAACCTTTGTTATGTTGAGGCCTTAGTTTGCTTTGCTGTTACTGTGATAAACACCACGACCAAAGGCAACTTGGAGGAGGCAAGGTTTATTTCAGCTCGCACTTCCAGGTCACAGTCCACCACTGAGGGAAGTCAGGGCAGGGGCTCGGCAGAATCCAAAGAGAACAGTAGAAAACATGGCTGACAGCCTTGACCAAGCAACACAAGGAATATTGCTGATGGAGAACATGATCAAGGAAATAGTTTATTCAAATATCAATAAAGAAAACAAACAAACAAAAATGAAGAATGACTATACTGTCCAAGAATTTTGGGATAAGATCAAGAGACCAAACCTGATCCCAGCTCCCAGTACAGGAAGAAGCTGAGAAAAAACATAAGGCCGCAGTGTGAAGTAAATCATGTCTGTAATCCCAGCACTCAGCAGACACAATGAGGAGAATCACTGGTGGCCTGGAATAAAATGAGACCCTGTTTCTAAAATACAAGCAAAGCAAAACAGAAAACTTGAAGTTCATAGAGAATCTATTAAATGAAATTATAATAGAAAATTTCCAAATATAGAGGAAAAAAGAAATATCAAGCACAAGAGATACTTAGGACCACAAACAGATATACAGAAGCAAACAAGGGTGAACTGCCCCACCATATATTGTAGTTAAGATGTCAAAAAGTCAAAGCACATAAACAATATTTAAATCTGTAATGGAAAAACAGAAATTCATCTATAAAGGCAACCACTCAGGATAATATTAGATCTCTCATTAGAAACTTTCAAAGCTGGAAACCATAAATAACTGTCAACCAAGGCTGCTCTATCTAGCAGTTATCTTTTAAAATGGGTGGAGAAATAGAGAAATGAGGGTCCCTAACAGCAAACACAAATGCAGGCAGTTCATGACCAGCATGCCAGTACTGTAGGAGATTCCTAAAGAAAGGCTCTGCACAGAGGAGGGAGAAAAACAGTCAAGAACAAAAGAGAGATAAGAGGAGGAATTCATCAGGCCCAACATAGCAAACTAGATCTCTAAAACTAATAGAGAGAAAGTAAAACTCAAATTTAAAACACACACACACACACACACACACACACACACACACACACACACACACGCCCCACAATAATCCAACCAACCAGAAAAATGTACTGACAAACAGCTGAAATTACTAAATATCTCTTAATAATAATATTAAATGTAATAGACTCAACCTGCCAGCAAAGAGACACCGTGTGGCTGGATTAAAAAAGAAGACCCAACTGTTTGTTGCTTCTGAGTGTTTCTCACCGGCAAAGATACCGACAGACTGCTGGTCAACTGGCAGAATCCATCCAGCAACTACTTAGAAGCAAAAGCAAGATGGCTTGAGGCTAGAGAGATGCCTCAGTTGGTAAGATAGCTCAGTGGTCACCCTTCCAGAAGATGGGTTCAATTCCCAGCACTACATGGTGGCTCACGACCATTTATACTGCAGTTCCGGAGGATCCAACATAATCTTCAGGCTTCCCAGGACACTAGACACACATGTGGTGCACAGACATACACACAAGCAAACTCTCAAACACATAGAAGATAAAAATACTAAAAACTAAAATAGTAGCTTGTAGAGGCAGCACAGGTTAGCAATCCTGGGCAGACTCAGCAAGAAGGTACATGTCCTCAGCTAGGTCTGCACCTAGCTCGTCGGTGTTTCTTGTCATTTGTTTTCTTAATGTTATCCACTATGACTGTGGTTAGATGGAATTTCAAGGTAGTTTCAACTTGCATTTCCCTGCTGGCTAAGGAAGTTGAACATTTTAAAAAAAATTTATTGGTTATTTGTGTTTCTTCTTTTGAGACTTGTCTGTTGCATTCATCATCTTATTTGCTAACCAGAAGATTTATTTTTTTAGCTTCATTTTTGTACTTCTTTATACATTCTAAATATTACACCGCCCTGAAGTATAGATGGCAAAGACTGTCTTCTATTCTTTATTCTATCTCTTCAGTCTGCTGGCATATTTCCTTGCTGCACATGGTATTTTTATAAGTAACATCTTCAAGGCTGGCCTTGAGTTCCTGATTCTCCTGCCCCAGCATCCCGGGTGCTGGAAGACAAGCATGAGCTACCATGCCTGGTCAGAAGTGTACTTTCAAACCTCAGAATGATATGACACTTTCGTCGTCACTTTTACTCCTAGTTTAATTAAGTGATGTGACAGATCTTTGTGAAAAAATCCTCCAAACTTTCTAAGCTTTTATTTGATACACAGTTCATTTTTATCAGTGTTACCTGTGTGCCACTCAAGACTGAATTTCTTATGACTTCACTGACTCATAATTCCATATATGAAGATAACTAGCTTATGATTAAGAGAAAGATTCATTGTTTATCCAAATCTTAGCAATCAGTAAAATTGTTTTTTGTTTGGTTTGGTTTTTCAAGACAGGGTTTCTCTATGTAGCCCTGGCTGGTTTTGAACTCACAGAGATCCACCTTCCTCTGCCTTCCAAGTGCTGGGATCAAGGTGTGTGCCACTACACCCAGCTACATTCCTTAACTATTCTCATCTTACTACTGAAGAAGTATATTAAATTAATTCCATCATGATGGTGGATTTGACTATTTTTCTTATAAATATTTACTTTACTTTAAGGTTACATTATTAAGGTTGCTATAAATGTTAAATTATTATATCTACTAATCATCTCAAAATAAAGGATGTTTTTTCACCAGAAATACTCTCCTCCTCACTGTGGTTTATATTTGTATGAATAAAGGTAAACAGAGATCATTTCCGGGTGTATCATTTTATCTAAGCAACACAAGAAAGCTGGATTCTGCTCCTGCTCAATGTGATCACACTTGCATTTTAACTGGATGTCCAGTCCATTCCCGGTATCACAATCATTTATATTTGTTCAATGTGATCACACTTGCATTTTAACTGGATGTCCAGTCCATTCCCGTGCGTCACAATCATTTATATTTGGACTAACCTCGAATCATTTCATCTCTATGTACTGTACCTCACAATTCTTTTCTCTTTTCCATCTCTTTTTCTGTTTCTGCTCTTTAAGTGATTCTCTCTCTCTCTCTCTCTCTCTCTCTCTCTCTCTCTCTCTCTCTCTCTCTCTCTCT
>CABHPR010149321.1:26223-55293 GCA_902168415.1 Peromyscus melanophrys | reverse complement strand
AAAGAATAATACTCAACTTCATATGGAAAAATCAGCTAGCCACCTTTAAGTTGTCCTGAGCAGTTTGTAGTCTAAAGCCTATCTTTAGGTGATGTGTTGTCAGTTTTGTGGTATTACCACAATCCAGGTGGAATCCTCATTGTGAGGCCTAATAATCCTTTTGGAGACCACAAAGGTTCTCTGCACTGTTAGACATGGTCATGGTTCTCTGCAGAAACCTTAAACATATTAAATGTCATATACAGCAGATCTCAAAGAAGTTAAAGGTTCATAATTTGTTATGTATATCCAGAGTACAAAAACTTTATTTCTAGTTACTTGATAGAGACTCAAACCCAAAATCATGTATGGGAAGCTAGATGAAATCTATCATAACAACCACCATTTTTAGGGATAAAACAAGAATTACCAAACTGATGATTATAATTGGCATTATGTAAGTCCTGGCTATGCTAATTATCCCCTCATTTAATTGTCCAATTTTCAAACTATTCTGAAATCATACAGAGACCTAACTCCCTCCATTGTAATTTTCTTTCCCATTTTTCAACATGGTATTGGTGTAATTATTAAGGCCACTCCACGTAGTTAAAAGGAGATTTATTTAAAGACGTAACTCACAAATGAAGGGATAGGTAGATGGTGGGTTCTGGAAGAGACGCAGTGCAGTCTGGCAGTGTTCTCTGGAGAACTTTCCTCGGACTACCTCTTGCGTCCAGGTCCAGGCAACAAGAGAGCGCCGCGCATCCCGATCTCAGGTCTTCAGGCCCTCCCTTGGCCCCGCCTTGTAGGCGTGATAGTTATGGAAGCCTCAATGGGGGTTGGAAGATCCAGACCAAAGCTGGAGTGGCTACCCACTACAACATGGGAAAATTTTTTTTTAACTAATTCCCTCCTTTAAGAACTCTAAGTTGTCTCACCAAATCTGTTGTCAATGACAGCAACAGCATGCCTGGGCAGAGAACACAGGAGGTGCGCAGCCTGGCTGAGGACAGTTGCTGCTAATCACATGTAGCTGTGAGCTGAGAGTGTGTGGCAGTTGTCTGATCAGGTGTTGAGGTGGCTACCCTAGTGTGGTAGCAGCCTGAGAAGGGGATCCAGGGGCAGCCCACAGGGGGAAAAGGAGCCAAAGAGCCTGCCATCTGAAAGGTGGACACAGGGGTCCTGCGAAAGCCGCACATGTGATGGGCCGGAAGTGAGAGCACAGAGCTGCCTGAAGGCAGAGCTGCCCTGTGGTGTGGGCTAACTCTGGGTGCATTTGGTGCCTAGGCGCTTGTGGAGTTTGGGGCTTGTGAAAACTGCTGTAGAGAGGCTACAATAGGACAATCCCAGACTCAATCAAAGGGCTTGGGGAAGGAAAAGCCAGGCGGTAGCATGGTGACTCCAGCAGGTGCAGTTTCCATGCCCAGCTCTAGCAGGTGCTGACGGCTGCAAAGCCACAGGCAAGCAGATATCTTGTGAATTCAAGTCCCACAGTGGGTGCCAGAGGAAGCGTTAATATAATTAATCTTTACCAATAAAATTCAGGAGTCAGATATCTGGATAAGAATCTGAAAGATCAGAAAAGCAGGGAGTAGCCACAAATCACCTCCTACTTCCAAAAGAGCTGAGATCCTCTCTCTGCCTAATCTTACGACTTCCTGTTTCCTCTCTGTCTCCTCCAAACCTCTATGGTTAATTCCGGTCAGCTAGTGGCGTGCTCTGCTCTGACTCCAAGCCTCTGACTCCAGGCAAGCTTTATGTGTCAGAACACAATCAAAACATCACAATCTGTGTCTGTGATACCACACACAAAGATTGGAAATACATTTAATACAAGGGCCCACAGCAGAAATATGAATCAGTAAATTCTTAAGAACTTACATGTCTGAAAACAGGTCAGACATGTATGAGAGAGAAAATAGGTGAATAGTCATGTGGCTCCAACAGAGTTCAGGCTGACTTTTTTACATTATATTCATCACCTAACACAAGTACTCCGGACTTTTTTACATTATATTCATCACCTAACACAAGTACTCCAACAAAACTTTTTGAATTATTTTTTTGTTTTCAAGGGTATTTAAAGTTCTATACAACATGAAGTACTACCACTTTTAAAACATAATTGGATAAAGGTATTATGTACCATATTTCTAAAAGTAAAGGGGGATTGGGTGGAGATAAGGTTCAGCAGTTAAGGGACCCTGCTGTTCTAGAAGACCTGAGTTAGGTTTTCAGCACCCATGTCTAGCAAGTAACAAATTCCTGTAGCTCTAACTCCATAGGAACAGATGCCCTCCTCTGTCCTTTATGAAGACCTACACACATTTTGTATATGCACACACACAACACACAAAGATAATTATTAGCAAGATCGAGTAACCATAAGAGCAAACAGACAACATCATCAAGAAAAAGCATATGGATTTATTTGGTCTATGTTAAATATATCTAATAATTTCAAATACGAGAGCATTGAGGGAGTACATTATCTGATATTGCTCGAAAAAGAAGAAACATCTTTTAAAATGTGCTGAATTCCTTTCCCCTTCCTTCTTCTTCCCTCCCTTCCACCTCCTCTTTCTATATTCTACCTCCCACTTCTCATTCTTCCCCTCTTTCACGTTCTGTTTCCCTTCCTCTCCCCAATCCCAATAATGGGGGTCAAATTTAAAGCCTTACAAATGCTACAAATACTAATCAAGCACCCTACTACTGATCCATAACCATTAGTCAAAGTTTTCTGACTACACATTTCTGTTAACTGTTTCAATATATGGATACACTGTGCAACAATCAAATCAAGGTGCTTGGTGTATTTCCACCACATTTATTGTTTTTGTAGTAAAATAATTATTTGTTTTCAGTTTAAGGCCCTTGTCAAAAGCCTGACAACCTGAGATCAATCCCTTAGACCCATGTGATAGAAAAATAAACATTTGTTAGTTATCTTCTGACATCCATTGACATTCACAATAAATGAACACATGCTGAAAATTGTTTAAAATCTTTAAACAATGCTTCTCATGCCTATTTTGAAGTGACCATCCAACTTAATGTTAGGTAAATACAATTTATTCTTCTTAAGTTATAATGTATATCTTTGTAACTCATTGTTTACATCATGCCTAACCCAAGAATGATCAAAATTTCATCTATGTTCATTCTCTATTGATGCTCTACAGTGTAAATTTGAAATAAAAGGTAGTATTTGTATCTGTTTAATGTTTGTGATTTGATGTATCTGTTTAATTTGTTCCTGTTTAATGTGTGCAATTAAAACAGTTTTTGTAATTTGATAGCTCTCAACCAACAAAGGCCTCTTATACTTTTTCTGATAATGTTCTATTTTCAAAGACCTTATACTAATGCTAGTTCCTCTAAAGGGTCATCCTCCACAAATGAGCCACAGTAACCAATGGAAATGTATTCATTATCATGTCTCACCATTAGGAAACTCTCCGTATATACAACATTAGTTGTAAATAATAGAATATTATCCTTCCAGATTTGCTTACTTCTGGACTTTGATCTCTTCTTCAGACACTCTGTCTTTCAAATTCTATTTTAGTCTTGGAGTAATATAGTTCGTTCAAACAATGACAATCTTATGATCTTTTGGCTTCTTTTGTTTTAGTTTGCCATTTTTGCTTTTATCTATTTAGCCTTGAAAAGTTAGCTCTCAAGTGGCATTTTAATTTTTTATATAATATTTTTCTTTTGAGATATTTTTCATCTTGACCTTGTTTCTAGTATTTGGCATTATATAATGCTTT
This sequence comes from Peromyscus melanophrys, assembly GCA_902168415.1. Classification (NCBI taxonomy): domain Eukaryota; kingdom Metazoa; phylum Chordata; class Mammalia; order Rodentia; family Cricetidae; genus Peromyscus; species Peromyscus melanophrys. The sequence continues at coordinate 51,535 of CABHPR010149321.1, read as the reverse complement.
TCATAAGTATGCTATCCTAAAAGATATTAAATGAGGTAAAAATGTAGAGTCAGGATTAAATTTGCAGTTTCATTAATATTTTAGTGTAAATAGGTTCAAATGTTGAATGGGGCACATTTTTGCCCTATATATCAGTATATATAAATGTATAGTTCAATAACACATTTATGTAAATATGCTTATATGTTGATACTTGTTTATGACTGTTGATACACAGAAAGAAAGGTAGTCTAGTTTGCAATCAAAATCAAACTCTTGTTAGTTTGTGGTGAAAGTCTGAAAAAAGCAAAGTAGGCCTCTGAGACATAAAAGCCTCTGACGAGTCCTGTGTGAGCAAGCAGGAGGGAAGGAATTCAAGTTTCACTGTGTGGTTATGGTAACAGCCCATCCTCCTAACCTCCCTTTCCAAACCTAGTAGCCTTAGCTCATAGGATACCTGCATACCTTGGAGAAAAGTGGAAATTTATTAAAACACTGTGTTACAATCACTGCCTTCCAAGGACCACACATAGGAATGGGACTGTACATTTAAACTTAAAAATTATGGACTCAGGATTAAATTTGTATTTGATGAAAATATACTTCCCTAATATTTATGCATATATGTCCATATATATACAAAATATATTTAAATATGTATATGCTTGTGTATATGTGCAAGTGTACACAGAAATAAAATTAAAGTTCAGATAAAAATTAATACATTTACGTAAGAATTATTCAAATTTTTGTTATAATGAGATTTAATAAAAAAACAAATTGTTTACATCTTAAGATTTATCCGGTGTTCTGTGTTTTGTTTTCTGACAGTGCACAGCATTGAATGTTTTCCTGCTGACTGAAGAAAGAATAGAATGGTAGCTGACTGCTGTGCAAGGAAGAAGCTGTGAAACTCCCAGCAGAAGAAAGACAGCACCAGCAGCAGGCAACAGGGCAGAGGGACCAGGAGCTTGAGAAGAGGCTTTGATTACATGTAACACCTCTGGGCTCCTACCCATGCTCCACACAAGGTCAGGCAGATGGACTGTCAAAAGCAGACAGGGAGTAACAGGCTATTTACCTAGAGCTTGGGAGAGCAAGTCATCCACCACCTCTTTCCTACCCAAGGTAGAGATTCAAGGGCAGACAGAGTGTTAACAGTGTTTCATAGCAGAAGAAGGGAACAGCCTCAGACATGCTGTCAGTGGAGGTGTTGTCATGGCGAAGGTGGCAGGGTAATTAGAAGCAGGCACCTCTGTCACTGCTTTGGAGTAGTAATTGCCAGTTCCGACTGGACAAGTCAAGTGTACATGGAAAAAGAAAACAGTGACTCAGAATATATTGTCCACACTGTTATTATTCTAAGGCAATTGTTATGTGTGTTATTTAGTTTTCTGGGCTAATCACTGTAGGATTTGAGGGTCTTAGTTCTATTATTTGTATGCTCTGATCATTGTTTCTTTGGATATTTAGTCTCAATATTAATAAAATTAGTAAATTCATTCAAAGCTCTTGGGTACTGTGAGGCAAAGCACAGAATCCAGGAAGCCAATACATTAATAACGATCATGGATGTGGATAGATTTATGCTCTAAACACAATTAAGAGTACCTAGACGCTTAGGGACAATGAGTAAGTAAAGCATTGTTTCCTGTCAAGGACATGCCAAATACTTCTACCAAAACATGGGAAATTGGATTTCTGAAGGTTAAAAATGGTTAAACAGCTATACTTCTAATCACTCTACTGCTGAACATTATTTGGAATTTATGGATTAATTATGTATATAGACAAAATTCTATGATAGCCATGTTTATCTTCAAATATTTATTAATAATTTTTTACTCTTCATACTACTTCAGCCTAATATTTAATTCATTAAAGTTTCCAAGTCTTAGGAATAAGATATGCACAGAAAGCATGGGAAATGGTAGTTACGTGGAATGGTCAACACAGAACAAGTTTTGTCAAAGAGAATACATTAACAAACATAAGAAAAAGTTCTTCTGTTTAGGAACTCTACTGTTACTAAAGCTTAATACATCTTCACAGGAGCAACATGTTTAAAAGGCTGCCACGTGCATGCTGTGTTTTTGTGCAAAGCATTTTTAGAAAGAAATGATAAAAAAAGAAATTATGCATTTGTTCCTTTAAGAGAGTTAATTTGATGCAATCTCAGGAGCAGCTTGGAGAACTCTCACCTCTGGATCTGGCTTGGTTGCTTTCTGTAAAATACTAGTACTCAACAGAATTAGACTCTATTGTTTCTTACTTAATAATTTGCATTTAATCACCAGAGCTCTGTGGTGATGTTGTAGGTAGGCCCCTTTTTATGTATATGAGAGACAAAAAACTACACTTTGAACCTGAAGGGATTGTTTAGGTTATACATCTAAACACTCTCATTTCCCACTCCACGTTCCCACAGTGAAGTAAACTGGGTGGAGTTCAGGTCTGCATATTTTATCCTAAAACTATGTTGAAATTCGAGCTAATGGATGATACGGCACCATTAACTAGCCATGACTTCAAAAATCAAGTGTATTGGCTCTGAAAAGAAGCAAGCATCACAGGTTGACTGCAGGTTGTTTTCCCCAGACACCATCATTCACTGTTATTGATGATGAGAATTGCCAGAGGGATCAATTCAATCCATCTTTTTCACACATTGCTAGTATATAATGAATACTCAACCTGTCTTGCTACTCATCTTTGCAAGGGAACTTCTGCTATCTGATACCCATAAACATGTACATTAGCATTGCTTGAGCTTGAATGACAGAAGTACTCTATTTATTTTGAAGGCATAGGAGAAATTTTATAGGGTAAATGCATTTTATAAATTAAAATCCAGCCATTTTGTCTACAAAATTCCTGCTTCATTATTCTAACAATATAGGCTCGATTTTGCATACGTTAATATCACTATTAGGCTCTTCAATGTTTCATATATGAAGAATCATATAAATTTTTCCATACCCAATTACTGAAAAATGTCTCCTTAAAGATATTATGATTTTAAGAGAATTGTTTGGCATAAATACAAATATCACTGAAAATTTATTAAAGTGTCTTTTACACTGCAGTATTTTTAATGCAATCAGTATAGGAGTCAGTATGTATAGACTAATAAGTAACTCATGTCAAAGGGATATCTGCTGTGGTTGCAGATAATCAGAATTAGTATCTGCCTGGCAGATGGGTGCTTAGCCAGTTGGATAAAACTACCACTTGAAGAGATTTGGAAAGGAAAAAAACAAAACCTGTCTGAAAACAGTTTTACTGAGAACATTATTTTTCTTTTACCATTGATTTCTCATGGAAAAACAGAGATAACTTGTTATCTAATTGTAAAGATTCAAACTAATCTAGAGCATACTAATTAAATGGTATTCATAATTAGTACCTTTTATCTGCTTCTCATTTATACTCTTCCTTGATTTTATAATCACAAATATAACACTGGGCATGGTGAATATAAAACTGACTGCAGAACTTCTCAGGATAATCTTCCAGGCACTTAGCAGCCTTTAGCCATATGGGTTTTAAATATGTAGTTCCAAAATGGCTCTTATCCATATACATTTATGGAGAAAGTTTTTAAAAGGAAAATCTATTTGGGTGATTTTAAGGATAAGTGTTAACGACTCTTACACTGCATGTGCCATAGACCAGATATCATCCATGTACAGCCAACTGATGGCCTTTTTTAACGATTTCCTGTTATCAGCAGGAGTCATAAATAACAACAAAATTAAGCTCTTCAACTTTTGACTTGGCTGTCAATTTTAAATTCACTATAAAATATTTTTAGAACAAGCACTGTTTCTCGTTAGGGCCTATGTTACTCACACTGTGCATGATGTTCTCCGGTACCTGAGTTCCTCTTTTGGTAGAGGCGTGCAAATGTCCTCCAGGCTCTCGCGTGCTACAGTGGGCATCAGAAGACGCCTAGTTTCTTGATATTGCCGTGCTCTAACCTAAAAGCAGCAAGCCTGGGAACTTAACTTTTTTCTGATGCAGCCAGACCGGAAAGTGGGAGCTCACTAATAGTCGTGATCACTGAGCTTGGGGCGGGGAGGAAGTGCCAGTCTTCTTGACACTGCCCCCAAAGCAGAGGTCAGCGGAGACAGGCTGAGATTGGGACTTCCACTTAAAAATTTTGGTTTCTCACCTCCTTAATCTTCCTAATCTACTTCCTCCACATATTTTTTTTCTCAAATCTACATCTCAGATTCTGAGTCTCAGAGCAGCAAGCTAGAGCAATATAGGCTTTTCATATTATGTAGTGTGTTGTAAGGATTTCAAAAGAGATGTGGGGTGAATGAACTTGGGAATGTGAGGAAAGGCTGTTTAAAAGGAGATCTTGGTTAAATGAATTCAATCAAATTTTTTTCATTGCACTATATCTTCTTTTCTTGCTTCCTTTTGAAATAAAAATATACAACTCGATAGTTAGCATTCAAACCCGAGCATCTGAGGGAGCATCACAAATTCTATGGCAACATTTTGTCACGTCAAACAAGTCATAATTCCTATGATTCTACACATTGCACTCATTGTAAGTGATTACTATTGCTGAATCTAATAATCATGGACAATGCTCTTGGTACAGTTTCTACTAAAAATGTCACTTTAAGGAGTTCAGTGACCAATGGATAGAGAGTGTCAAGAATGCACTCTATAATTATCTGAATAATGTTAATAGAGATAAAGAAAAACACCAAAGTCAGGTTTTTCACTCTAGTTTTAACAATTAAAGGTAAGATGTTCACATGGAAACTAATTTACCTACCATTGTGATGAAAATCAACAACTTTCTACTGCGTAATTGCATTCTGTTTCATTTGTGCTATGAAAAACTCAGAGCACAAACATAATTAGAATCCCAGAAACTTCACAATCTTATGTTATGTCGCTATTAATTTGTGCATAGGAGATAGACTCTTTGATCTGTTTTTCAAGGGATGTATTTCATTTTAAAAGAAAACAACATCTTCAAATAACTATGTATGAGATTTTTAATGATGAGATGTTCTGTCATAATTCTTGACTGCCATCAGTAAGATACAATAATTAATGAATAAGTTAGTTGCTTTTAATGTTCCACAGTTTAGTGATATACAACTTACAGTGTCTGAGAATCTTTTAGAGTTGTGCCTAGATGAACAGTCTTCTGATATATTACCTCTTTGGTAAGAGTATAATAGCCAGAGAACAATTACTAGCTTTGTGAGGATGGCATTTTATCAATGGAACTTCCATTAAGTTAGCCTTCCATCTTGTTAATGTCATGCTCCTTTTTCAAGACCTTGACATCATTATAATGTGTCAGTGTAGAGGGAGAAATGTACTTTTTAAGTACCAGAGATTTAAATGTGTATTCTCATCTCTGGCAATTTGTATTCAAAGTTTCCTTTCTGAAGTAATTTTAAGGACTACACAGGAATAATATAGATATAAAAAGTATATCACGCTGACAGGAGAAATACTAGCTGCCCAACTGCTTGTTAACTTTCACTCTTTACATATGGCATCCCTTAAAAAGTAGTTTATTACAGCATTTCTTATGGTACAGTCAGTATTATGTTTTGCTTGTCCTAATGGGAGATCTTAATCTGAATTAAGCTGAATATTCATAAAGATGACATTTTAAATAGCAATTTCCTGTATACAAAACTCATCTTATTAGTGGAACGTGAAATGTTTCAAGATGTGAGCTACTCTTTATTCTTATGTATTTGACTGTTACTGAATTCTGTAAGGAGGTGGTAGATCAGGAAGTCTAAAGTGAAATAACCCTGGTTTGTTAAGTAAGGATAAAAGCTAATGGAAGTATTTATGTGTTCATGAATTCAGAAAGAAGTTGCAGAAATGGAAATTTTTAGGTGAATAGCCAATTTTTATAAACTGGGATACAAGTAACTGATCAGATATATTTCTTTCACCTCCAAGGAATTGTCCTAAGTTTGATAAAGCTAACAAAAACTACCAACACTACAGGTAATGTCTTATTACCTTAACTAGGAAACTATTAAACCCCTATTCAATGAATATTAGTCTAAATTCTTTACTAAGTACCTATACTATGACTGTGATCATTGGCTGTACTTTAAAAATGGTTAAAATATCTCAAAGTATTATTTTATTCATAAGCAAAGAATAAAAAAATCACTTATTAAAGAAAGCTTTCTATACCATTATGTTCAGATTTTTGATTCTCCTTCTTTTTAGTGCCTTATTTGATTTTCAATAGGTATACTAGTTCTTTCTACACTCATATAACTTCTCAGAACATCCCATTGTTCTGTAAAGTAATAGTCAAGAATGTACAACATCCATTCCAAATATTCCAATGGATGGAGGACTTTTTATGTAGTAGGCAGGTTTGGAAGCATTAGAGGACCATGCATTATTCAATATAGACCCCTTCCTTGGGAAATGCTATTGTATAAACCACAATGTAGGTAGTACATTTACAGGTAAAATGAAAACAACTTTATACCTAGCAGGCATGTTCAACCTGAAACATACAGGGTCAATGTAGCCAATGATAGCTATGGATGGGGCTAAAAACAAACTTGTAATCTAAAAAAAGATGAGGTCTGTTTGAAAAGATGGATATGTGTTTAGTTTCACAAATTGCCATGTATATACAAACAGGAAATGTAGCATGAATCTTAAATGGTCTTATTAATAAAATCAAACCTGAGGCCAGTTATTGGGGTGAATGCTGGAAGATCAGAGAAGCAGAACAAGCCACAGCTACCTCACCTTACCAGTTCCTCACCTGATCCTGTTTCCTCAATCTGGAAGCATCTCAGTCCTCATCCAGAATGAATCTCAGCTGAACTGCTTCTCGAAAGCCTGAAAGCTTAACCAGCCAAAAGCTTCTAGTTTCTGGTCTTCACGCCTTATATACCTTTCTGGTTTCTGCCATCACTCCCTAGGATTAAAGGCTCACTTTCTGAGATTAAAGGTGTGAGTCACCATGCTTGGCTGTATCCTTGAACACACAGAGATCCAGATAGATCTCTGCCTCTAGAATGCTAGGATTAAAGGCATGTGCTACCACTACCAGATAGGGTCTTAGATGTTGGACATCACTAAAACAAGAGATGCCTACTACAGTTGCCATTTAATACTCTTAGCTCCTCATCTATTTTAAAGGCCTTTATTTTATTATTAATGTGACCTACATTTCACTCATCTAGGGAAACCTTTCCTAATAGGCAGCACCCTGAATTTCTTGAGCCCCCATTTTACTTATCTTTTTTTTTCTTGCTTGGACCACATATTTCTTTTAGCATGTCACCCACTTTAAAATTCATAGTTAAACATATCCTTTAAAAACCATTTGCATGTTTGTCAGGGAAAATTATGAAAGAAGGGTCTGAGAGATTTTAAAATCCAGAGATCAAGAGGTCTCCTGCTAGACAGCACCCTACAAACATCACAGGGAAGCTGTATTCACGAAATCTCAACAATATGACTACTTAAAGAAGACCGGAATAATTACAACACTGGTCGACATCCCAGCATGGTTGGGGAAAGCTCATGAGGTCTCACCTAACCTTGTATATGTGTGACACATGTGTGCAGTGTCCCTGGGTGCCAGAAGAGAGTTGATGAAACCCTAGAACTGGAATTACAACTGCCATGTGAGTTCTGGGACTGAACCAAGGTCCTTTGTAAGCAAGCCAGTATTTTTAACTGCTGAGTCATCTCTCAGCCTCACAATGATTTTTCCTTAATCTACATAAAGTATTGCTATGACACGTCACAGTCTTGATTAGAAGCCATGTGTCCAGGTCTCCATCGACTGAGATAACCCTTGTCCTTTGATTGAATGCTCTCTTCTTTCACCCAAACTGAACAAATACTGTCCATATAGAAGTGCAATTGATTTTCTCTTGAGATTTCCCCATACTCTACCTTGTCTGAGATGCTTTCCAGTATCTCAGCAAGTCTCCTACTTGGCTTTCTGCCTCTCCTAGATTACCACTATGTTCACAAAGTACCCCTGTATGACTCTGACTGCTGACACCCTGGATCCTCTCACTAACACAGTGACTTGAGACTTTCTTTCCTCTGGATAAGGAATGCGCCCAGTCACTTTCAGTACTCAATTGTTTACATCTGGATGCTTCTGTTTCTAGTGATGTATACATTTTTGCTTCAATGTATTACTGGTATTTACATTTTGTACACAATCTTTGGTTTCTAAGTGGGGATAACAACATTTTAAAGGCCCTGATTTACTTACATATGTTTGTATTTATGGGATGTGCACTTTAAAAACATTTCTACTTGAATTTTTAAAAAGTGTTCCAGGCTTTTCAATTGCTTTACATAACAATTACTGCTTTTCAAGATTTTGATCATGCTGTTTTTTGAGTACAGTATGGATTTGTAACTAAATTGAAGCTATACTGAATCATGGGAGAAAGCTAGGACAAGAGAATATGGTGGAGGTGCTAAAAGTAGGAACAGTTAGTGCAGAATAAGAAGAAAGTATTACAGAAAGCAAAAACTGACTATTTATCTTATGGCCTCATCTCTTGTCAATCAGCAGAACAGACAATTTTTGCTGGATGCAGCAGTAAATGGTGATAGAAAGGAGTCAAATTTTCTGACCTTAAGGGAAGACATAAAATAATATGGAGCTTGGCTTTTGCTTTTAAAGGATGACCCTGAGTTTTAGTCATTAATAGGGTGGTGGGTCTCTTGGACCAGTTCCTGAATTGAAGGTAGGAGTGAAGATGTCATCAATCTGTCTGTCTCTTACTGGAAATGGCATTGGGATAAAATCATCACAGATGAAGGAAGACAGGCTCTCAGAAGGTGAACAGAATCATAAGATTTTGACCTCTGTATAATTATGGCATAAAGGAAAAAGCCTTATGGGGGACCATTGCATAACCATCTTCACAATCTTTGCCATTAAAGCTTCCTCTCTCACACTCATATATCTGTCCTATATCCAAAGAAAAATATGAGATTCCATTCAAAAATTGTAAGTCACCATTGCCCAAAAAACAATAAGGCCCTCTACATTTTAAAATCAGGCTTTCTGAGAACCTGGTAATAGAAAAATGTAGGCTTTATACTAAGAAAAAAAAACAGCATATAGCATGCACGTAGAATGTTGCAGATGATTAGAAACAGCAGGTTTCAATATGACAAATTTAAAATACTCCAATCCTTTTCTTGACATTTTCAGTCATAATGTTCTTTTGCAGTTACAAGAATTTAATCCCTTTAAACATGCTTTTTCCTTCCATCTCCCTTGATTAATTCTAGCTGAATGCATTGAGGCTAGTTCCAAATCATAGGGTGGAATATTAAAGGCATATGCTAGCAGCTGATTAAAATTAGTAGATTTCTTTTTTAAGGATGGAACTTAGCTTAACACAGTTATAAGGTGACATTTTAATGATGAATTGCAAAGAGAACCCCCTTCTTTGAAGAGACAGAATCGATCTTCATTTTTCCTGTTGTGACATTTTTATCCCTCTTGGTATACCCCTCACAATTTTGCAAGATCACTCCCCCCCTACAAACAGTCATGTGTGGGCACACATACATGCATATATACACATACTTATGTTCACATACACACATGAACAAATGCATGAACACAGGTGCAGGGACATGCATGCATGTGAACATGTACATGCTCACACACATACATACAAACTTGCACACATGTATACATACACACATTTTTTCATTCATACTCATATACAAATGCATGTGCATGAATGCAAGCACATACACAGAGGCACATACATGCTCATACATGGGAGTACCAACTCCCATGCATGTATGGACACACACACACACACACACACACACACACACAGTGTTTAATATTCAGCATCTGCTTTCTCAGCTTTGAGAAAAGCATTGGGAAGGAGGAGCGGTAGAGGAGATGACAGGATCAGGCACAGCTAATAACAAGTCCTCAACTGTGTGCCTGAGAGCCTGGGGCCTTGGGAGTCAATGGTACATTTCCAGCTCTCTGACACAGAAAGTGTTCTGTGTATCCGGATTCTTCCCAGCTATGCTGCTGCCATGGTCTCAAGGCAGTTCCCCCAGCCCCGCCAACATAGGAACATTGCATACTCTAGTGCACATCCTGGATCTTGCATATATACTGCCATCTAAATAACAGCCACCAGGATCTAATGCATAAAAGGCTACAGAGACATGCTGGAGGGCCTGGACCCATCAGACACAAGAATCATTATTTTGCCCTAGGGTTTCTTGGGTATCATTATAAAGTTAGTATGACCCGTAAAGTCTTATTGATCATCACATTGCTTTCTTGTGAGCCCTAATTATCTCCGATAAAAGTGCAGTCTGGCAAGCTAGTTCCCAGAGAGATGGGGTAGTATTTTTTAATCTGATACTACAAAAATATTTAGTGAAAATATTTAATTATTTCTCTCTTTTATTTGCCTTGTTATTACCTATGTCATAGAAACTGAAGGTAAAAGCAACCAATCTTAATTAGTCCCTAGGTTCTTAACTTCCTGATCTTTTTCCCTGTTTTTTGTTTATTTGTTTGTTTGTTTTACCTTACATAGGTATGATTTTTTCCCCTAGAGAAACTAATCAAATGGAGAACTACACTCTGAATTTTCCTCCAGCTCCCACTATAAGGTGATAAAAGTGTACTTTAAAATATAAACAGTGGAAAACTGTGATTATTCAATTATTTCAGAAATGGAGTTGTAGTAATTTTAGCATATCAGACATCTCAGAACACCTTGTATTAATCCAGATATGAGAAAAGCAGTATCTAAGAAAATCATTTTTTACTAATCAAAGAGCAATTTGAAGGTTATTAAACCACAACATTATAAATGTGTTTGAATTACACATGAAGCAAAGCAAAGTTACCTTGTGGTTATTTAAATTTGTTTTATAGAGCTTATATTCTCAAGACAAACAGGTGTATTTCAGAATGGAGTCAGGAGATGATGCTTATACAAAGTCCTACACAAAGCAATTGTCTTCAGCTCATTAAAACAGAGTCAGAAGCTATGTACTTCCCAATGTGCTTTTCTCTAGATCTCTCTGATAGGACAGAGTCTGTGTCCATTTGATACCTCAGTATGATTCATCTCTACCATCTTCTTCATCTCAAGTTTATTTGGAATGTTATTTACCTATAATTCTTTTACTATCTGCACAGTAATTGGTCATTTAAAAGTTTGTGTGTAGAAGATATAGAGAAGAGGTTTAAAAATCAGGATTTTTAAAACCACTTTCAGAATGTTCATGATTCTTCTGTTGGTCTGTGTACCACTCAAGATTTCCGGTGTCATTAGCTTGATCTTAGTGGATGCTGTTAAGTGGTAACAGAGTGGGTGATGTTAGGTGGTAAGAGAGTGAATGATGTTAAGTAGTAAGAGGGCCTTTGAGAGATAGGACCTACAGGAAGGTTGTTTCCAGCCCCACCATCTCTTTCTCTTTCCGGTATTCCCTCTCTCATCATGTAGTCTCTCCGATACACTGTCATCTCATCTACCACACTGTCATCCAGATGTGGAGAGAGAAACTAGGCCCTATGCACCATGAGGTGTGGGGATGAATCAGGCTTGAGTCCTAGCCAGAAAACCAGGTTCCATGTTCTACAAGGTACTACTGAGAAAGCCTACACATGGTGTCCCAAAAAAGATTTGAAGTTAAAAATTAATAAGTCTACCCAATTTTGAACATTCATTCTAAAAAAAAAAAGATGATCTAAATAAGCCCCCTTTATTAAAATACCCAGCCTCAATTGTTTCATTGTAGCAATGGAACCCTGACTAATACAGGGATAATAGTGAATATACACGGCTCTTGTGCTTGAATCACTTACAGTCTGTCAGAAGTATTACACTACAAGCAACTTTAGAGCATTGTGTCCCATACATTCATGTAGAAATGTGCAACATTCCATGAAAGTATGCAAGAAATGACTCTAACTTAGTTTGAAAGACTGGGCACTTGTTCAATTTCTTTTTCTCCACTTCCCTATTGAAAAACAACTCAAAATTAGATATGTGGGAGACAAAGTGTTATTTTCTAAGCAGAGAGAATAATATAAGCAAAACTGTGAAAGACAAGATACATTATTATGCAATCTGTTAGAAACCAAGAGATGTTAGAACAATGGCTGAAATATGTTTCCTGGACCAGCCTTACTAGAATCTGACAACTGTTAGTAACCCATTCTTGAACCACATTTCATTCCTTCTAAGTGTGGGGAGACAGGGATTAAAAGTGTGTAGGTGAACATGCTTTCTGGGTGATTTGGAGGCATGCTGAATCTTGAGAACCACCTGAAGAGAAACAAGACCTTAACCACCATGTGATGTGAAGATGAATCAGGCTTGAGTCCTTGTCAGGACACCAGAGTCCATGTTCTATAGGATACTACTGAAGGAGCCTACAGATTGTGCCCCAGATAAGATTTGAGATTTAAGGAGACAATTTGTGTGTCAATACTTTACCCCAAAAGGAAATTAAGTCAGCAGCAGCAGATAATATTTGGTTTGGAAAACTCAATGAGTTGAGACACATACATCCTGTAAGTTTTATTTTATAACATAACGTTACTGCTACTTATAGCTATGAGCGAAAAGTTGAAGAGCAATGACTACAATCTCAGACTTCAGATAAAATGCTTGTTAACAGTTTTGCAGACATTTCACCTGGACGGGTTTGGAAGCTCACTGGTGCAGCTTCACTTACTACTTGTAACAGTTAAAGCAGAATAATCTCACCCTTGAAGTTCTTAAAACTGCTCTCTGCAAGACTCAGCTTTGCTACAGATTTGTTGTCCCATAGGTTTTTGTGATGATTTTTTAATGTTCACATGGGGTTGATAGAGATTTTTGAAGTTTTATCTACAGATAAAAAATATTAAATCTTACCACCGGGTAGCAGAAAGGGAAAAATAAGAACATTCTACATCCAAATTAAAGAGAAATAAATTGCTTCATGATTTTCTTTATAGATAAAACCATCCACATGAATGTAAGCCTCTGTTTATTAAGTGACCTCTTATCTTTGTTAGTTCTCAATGGATAACAACCTTTTAATAAACTTATGCACAAAATTTCTTTTTTGAAGAATATTGTTTTCTTTTCTGTGGCTAGTATAAACAAGATGCTTGTCTCTACTACTATAGCTCTAAATACTACTGATTTTATGGTCAGCTTTTCATTTCACCAAAATTAATGCTTACGTAGTGGAAATCCAGCATATGGAGAACAGGAATGCTTACATCTGACACTGAGCTGCCTCTCCTAGCTTTTAATATAATTTTATTTCCTAAACATCATACTTGCTTGTTAAAAGTGGCAAGCAGCCCATAGTTCCTCCCTGCTGGGAAGAGGACCTTAGGCCGGATGTCCAATTGAGGTAACTGTGGTACCATATTTAAATCAGCTTAAACCCATTGTAACATGAATAACATATGAGGTGACTTCTTTGGGTAATTAAATTTTCTGTTTTAGTCTTTGCTTATTAAATATATACCACAAGGCAAATAACAATGTTTGTTAAACATAGTCTATAATTAAATACAATTGCATTAATACAATTAAATATAATGAGGTTTCACCGAAATTAGCTGCTCCATGTATTCTCTTGAAAAAAAATATTCATATCTGCACTTGCAGCTACTCAACTCTCTTCATTATGATTCATAATGAGAATTCTGAATCTGCCTCTGGAATAGAACCAATGCCACAATTGCATTGTGATATTGTTTTATTTTGTGTATGAAGCAGCAGCATGATGACAACAGGATACAAAATTCCATAGAGTGCCTAATCAGCATTACAGCATTCAGTTTTTAAGTTTACACTGGCAGTTAGAAATCATGCTGTTTTAGAAACAAAATCATTGTGGTCCTGATCATTATTAAGATTACTAAATTGCATGGGTAAATACAAGGAAATTTCAGCATAAACCATGTTTTCATTTTTCTAAGCCATTCCTAAGTTCCATCCATGACAACTGAGCAGGGCAGCGTGCAAATGGTGCATTTGCATGGTATTGGATATGAAAGGCAAATTCACAAAGTTTTACCAGGTGGTATTGGTGCATGCATTTAATCCTAGCACTCTGGAAGCAGAAGCAGGTGGATCACCATAAGTTGGAGGACAGCCTGCTGTAGGATATTTTGTATGCTATGAATATGTGTTGCTCTGATTGGTGGATAAATAAAACACCGATTGTTCAGTAACCAGGCAGGAAGTAAAGGCAAGACAAGCAAACAGGGAGAATTCTGGGAAGAGGAAGGCTGAGTCAGAATATGACAGCCTGTAGTCCAGGGAGCAGCATGTAATGGCACACAGGTAAAGCCACAGAACACGTGGCAACAGATTAACAGAAATGGGCAGAGTTTAAGTGTAAGAGCTAGTCAATGGTAGGCCTGAGCTAATGGCCAAGCAGTTTTAATTAATATAACCCTCTGTGTGTTTACTTGGGTCTGAGTGGCTGCGGACCAGGCAGGACACAAGAAAACTTTCAGCTACAACAGCCTGGTCTACAGAGTGAGTTCCAGGACAGCCAAAAATACACAGAGAAACCCTGTCTTGAAAAACAAAAACGGCAACAACAACAACAAAAAATTCACAAAGTTTTATGTAGATGTTTCTAAAGTACTAGCAATATGCTTTTGAGGATTTCTAAAAGATTTAGCATTAACTGACTGAATGCCTCAGGCTCAAAATGTATTTTTTAAAGATCTTTCTACTCCTATCCTTCTGTGTAATACAAGTTTCTTAAAAGTAGATATTCATCAGGAAGATATCTCTTTCATTCCAAGGTCAATTAACTACTGTGTTATTTGAAAAAAAATAATTAAAATGTGCTTACATTGTTTCCCCTCTTTCTTCTCTCCAAACCTTCCATGTGCCCCTGCCCCATTTATGGTCTCTCATTCTTTAATTATTATCATTACATATACATATATTTATATGCACACATGTATAAATATAGACTGATGAGTGTGTTTAATGTTACTTGCATGCATAATTTTAGAGCTGTAAACTTGGTATTGCATAACTAATTGAAGGAGCTCATCCTGAAGAAAATGAATTCTCCCTTTCTCAGCAGTCATTAATTGCCTATAGCGCTCTGTCTGTAGGTGGGGCCCCCATTCGCTTTCTCCATTCCACATTAGCAAGTCTTGTTTTCAGATACATTGTTGAAGTTTTATGAGTGTAGCTTCTCTGTTATCTCTAGAAGTTGCAATCTTGTAGCAGATGCCCTGGTCCTCTGGCTCTTACAACTTCTCCGGCCCATCTTCTATGCTGTTCCCTGAGCCTTAGAGGCAGCACTTGTGATGGAAATGTATTAATTGGGGGTCAACACTACATAACCAGTTGTTCTCTGTATTTTGACCAGACGTGATTTTCTTTAATGATCTCCGCCTACTGAAAAGAGAGTTCTTTGATGAAGAGTGAGAACTTACACTTATATGGGGGTCTAAGGATGAGCATTTGGAATGCAGCTGGGAAGTATGCTGATTCTGGAAAGTGGTAATAGTTCTCTGCTAATATCCATAAGCTCACTAGCCATGACTATTTGGCAAGGTGTCCAGTACCATGTGTGATTTCTCTTTTTTTTGCAGGCATTGTCTAATGTCCAATTAGAAAAGTGTTAGCTACCACCAAGTATGAGTGCCACTACCTTATGGATATCTTGCCATGCTGATTACTGTGGTGGTTCATAGATGTTAAAGCTGGATAGGACTATTGATTTTCTCTCTCCTTTAGCAGTTTGGATACCATATTCTGGTACTATGAAAATTAGTCCTTAGGGAACAGGCTTTCAGTTCAGATCCAGCACAATTTCACTGAGTTCTGTATCTGAAATGAAGTCTTATATCTTCAGCAATATGGACTAACCTTCAACTTCTAGGAGTTGACCAGGAGCAATGACAATAGCCCTAAATGTCTGGGGAGTCTCTTGGACTCCTCTGAATAACAATACAAAATGAGGTTTCTTAACACATTGTTACTAGGGTTTTTATGTGATAGCCTATGTCTCTGGGTTGCAAATTAACTCTTAAAGTCACATCCACTATAATTTGTGAATGTGTAGCTGTCACTAATTTTTTTTTCAGTGCTTGGAATCCAACAAGGGGTTTGTATACCAAGCCATAGCTATACAACTATAATATACTACCAACTCATCAACACATTTCTTTTAGATATATTAGGATTATTGTTAATACTATCTCATTTGTTATATATTTGACCTACTCTAATATCAAATGCTTTCACATTATCTACAAGTATTGGAAATTTAGGTATTTACAGACCTCTCAATTTGCATATACATATATATATACAATTTTTTTCTTAATTTTACAGTCTATTTATTTGGTTATTTCTACACAGAAAAAAAATCATGCAAGTCCTGTGATTTTATTATCTCTTGGTTATATCTTATACTCAAATCATACCCTAGTAGCTTTATTTTTGGTGAGTTTATTCACTTATAAATTTGCAATAATGCCTAGATTCAATTATTTAAAATCTAGAAAACCTGTGCAAGAACTTAAAATAGTGCTAGCTAAGTTGTCTATAAATGACAATTATTCACTATATTAATACAGCTACTATTGCTCTACTGTAAGGATCATAATTAGAACATTTTGACACATTTTATAAGATTCAATCATTTTTTCCATGGAACATGTGATGCATCTTTGCAATGCCCTTGTCTTGTCCCTAGACATCCCCTGCTTGTCCTCTGGCCATGCCTGGTGGAAATCTCAGCTAATGTTCCAGTTCTCTAAGCAAGTTCATTTAAAAAGTGGGTAACAGGAGGAGGAACAGAGGGATGGGGAGGAGCTTCAGTCCAGATTCACATCTGTGCTGCCAACACCCTGGGGCTCTTACAAAGAATCTTCCTAGTCAGTCTGGAATTTCAGTTGGGATGACAGTGTGAAAAGGCAGCAGATAATGGAGAAAAAGACCCAAGACACAGGCCAAGTTCTCCTCGCCTAAAGGTGAGGAAAGTTACAAAGGAGAAGATATGCCATGAATTTCCCTGTATGGATAGGGACAGAAATCCCACCTTATGTATCCAGTGTAAGAGAATAAATAGCCAACAAATTGAAGTATGGCTTTTCAGAAAACCTATGGGAAGAAATAGTTAAACTTAAGGCACAGATTTCCTAAAATAAAAAATGGTCTGCTGATGTTTTATACAAAAAGCAGGAATAGAATCACACCTAAATTAGGAGAGATAAATCATTACCAGCACCAAGTTTGTCAAAGGAAACATTAAAAAAAAATCACAGAGACATGAAGAGTTCTCCTTCTTGGGAGTCTTGGACTCTCTAATACTAAGACTGTAAAAGGCAACCACTATAGTCCCCACATGAGACACAGTTCACAACAGTACACTTGTGTAAATCAGGTGAGTCTAGCTCAGGAACTTCCTGATGAGTCACTTGAATCTCAGAGGAAGAAAAATGAGCAAATCGTGTCAGATTCCTATGTTTCCCACAAGATTCTGTTTTAGCCATAGGTACATAAACATCATTCATCACAGACACTGTATTACCTTCATCGGTATCAAAACAAGAAAGAAGTACTATACTTCCACAAAATAAAAAAAAAAAAAGAAATTATTCACAGTGAAAATTATCTTAGGAAGCCTTTCACATACGCAGTGTTAGCAATGGTGTGCATTTTGAATACTCCTTCTAGTGCCAAACCCTGTCTTCTCCTCACCAGCAAAGGAATTACAGCTCACCCTGACTCAGAACCCATTACAAACCCCATTACAAACTTACCTGGATGAGAATTTCCACTGGGGAAATTCCAGTCCATTCTGCCATCTTATGAATGAGCTTGGAAAGCTTCCAATAATCCAGGATTATAACTAGCCTGATGTAATTCATATGTTTGTTCTATGTGGGTAACAAATAAAGCATTGGTTTATGTACTCTCCTGTTTGAAAATTCCTTCATCACAGTTGATTTAATTGTGATTCTTATGATCAACTATTGTGGCAAGTGACAGCCTGCACAGCACTGTCCAGTTCCAGGATCAGCTTTTGAGGGGCTATTGTGATTGGTCAATATTAACACTTTCTGATGCATCACCTCATCACATAGAGAAAATAATGTGTCATGTAGACAGGGAATATCTCTCTAACAGCTTTACAGACACAAATAAGTTGGCCAACATTTGTTCCAGGTTTTAAGCAATGCAATTTAATTAGAATTTAGGTTTTCTTTTATAGTCCAGGGGTCTCTGTTTTGTATTATTGCTTCCCATAATTATTCTTTTTAAAATATATTTTACAAAGTAAAATTAGATTTTCAAAAGGCAAAGAAATAGAATGTTAATTGTATGACTCAAACAACCCATGCTAAAAAGTTGATGAAAACAGAAATAGCATGTTTTGTGTTTAAATATTGGAAAGACATTAAAATGAAGTTATATTTTACAAAGGCTAATAGCAAAACAAAAATTAAAAGGGAACAGAAGAAAGCTGGATAGAAAGGATATTAAATTATTTTATTTTCCTTCCTCCCTTTTAATAGTAGGTGGTGAAATACTAGAAACAATGAAAGGAAATAATTTCTTATTTTTGCAAAGAATTCCCAATGGGCTGTGTAAGTTAACACTCAATGTCATATATAACAGAGGAGCTGGTTAGGAAAGGACTAGTTTAAGCAGAGAAGTTAGGAAACACTTCAGGTAAAGAACTTACAATTGGACTATGACAATGGAGACAATGTCAGCTATAGTGTTTAATTCTTAAGGAGCTTGGTGTGCTGGGCTAGATGATTCATGACAATCCTAGAAAATCCATTACCAACATCAGTGAAATCTTAATTGTTCTTAAGATATTTAATATTCAGAAGAAAGAGTTCTTTGCCAGGTAACTGTATATTCTTTTCCTTTGAGATGTTTCAACTTCTGCTTCCTTACACTATCATCACAATTTAACAGTAAAGAATTAATACTTTCCTTAATTATATGTTATTATTTGGAACCTAAGTACCCTCCAAGGCAATGCTTGTAAAGTTTCATCATTAATCTGCGGCACTATTGGGAAATGATGGAATGTTTATGAAGTAGAACCTATTGGAAAGAAATTAGGTCTTTGGGGGAATACCCTTGAGGAAAACACTGTGATCTACACCTTTATTTCTCTTTGATTCTAGATCATGAAGGGCTGAAGAGCTCTGAAATTTACATACTTCTTGATATGATATTCTACCTGACCACTTGTCCCTCCCCCCCAAAAAAAAGAAGAAGAAGAAATTGTAATGCAAAGTATATCTTCTTTTATGCTGGTTTTCTAGAGTTCTTTTTTTGTCATGATACTGGAAAGCTGCTACACCATATGAAAATGAAATTTGTATGCACATGTTTCTATATTTATAGGAATATTTGTCACATGAGAAAATATAAACAAAGAGAAAATACATATAAGTTTCCTTTGAAGATGTTTATAATAATAAGCAAGTCAGTGGAAGGAGTGGTTTCCTAGAATGTATGAAACTCTGTGTTAGGTCATCAGTGCCTCATAACCCTGATGTGGAGAAAGGTGGCTGTAAGGTCAACAATATGGAGATGGAAACAAGAAAATAACATGTTCAAGGTTATGCAGAGCTATGGAGAGAATTTGAGGCCAGCCTGGTATATTTGAGACTCTTTATCAAAGAGAGAAAGGCAGCAAAAGGATAGAGGAAAGGCGAGAGAAGAGAGATATTGACTATTTTAACTTTATTTTATGTGTTATTTTTTTTCATTAAGAAACAGAAAGGAGAAAGTGCAATGGGAAATAACATGAAAGACACTAACAATGTCTGATATGTTAGACATGCTCTGAGCTCAGACTTAAATTATCTTCTTCTGCAAAGAGATTGAATGAGGTACCAGAACGCACAATAAAATGCCCTGCTTTCTAATAAAACCTGGTCTACATCCTATAAGAACATTCCAGCCAATGAGGTGACAAACACAAAACTGTACACAGTCCAAACATTTCCATCACACAGTGACTTTGCAATGACCTTGTAGCAACTACAGTGGAGTTCAGCAATGTATTTCTCATCTGTTTGTGCTTATGGTGTAATAAACACACCTACTATGTACTTGGTTATATAGATGCAGGGAGATAATAAACAAGTAGTTTACTGGTTTATGTTGTGACTTTACTATGTTTTTATTGGTAGAAGACTCCTTTAAATTTTTTTCTGAACATAATTATGTCATTCACATGCATAGCATCCTTACATACTGTATTTAACTCATCACCCCCTTACAGCTCCATACAATTGAGGATAATTGAACTGTCACATTTAGCCTATCTCAAGACACTCTCTAACTTTCAGACAATGGCAAATGGAGAATGACACCTCATAACCTCATCATTAAGCAGAGTATGAAAGCCCATGTTACTGATAGTACATTACTTAGTTAGAATATTGATAGTGACTTAATATTAAAACATTATATTACCTGTTGTTTGTTGTCCCACATTAAAAAATAAACATCTTTCTAAAGCAACTTTACATGGAAATGACATCATTTAATTGAAAAGTAAGGCAACATTATCTTTACATATGTATGCTGTTTCTCCTTGCATTTCAGGTGCCCCCAGCATAAGCTTACAGCTTCCTCTCTCTGCCCCAAGCAGCTCTGGCCTTTTGTGTTCACTGATATGCTTTCTTGAGCCTGACTGAAAATAGTTACTCTTTCATAACCTAGCAATTTCTGTTTAACTTACATATATTTTTAAAAGTCTGTACAAGATTAAAATTGATTTTTCTGTTGCCTTATAGCTGCCTAAAGCAAAAATTAGCCTAATGACTAAGAATTAGTACATGATGCTGTGGAATACATGTGATGCTATGTGGAGTTGGGCTGTGGGTACCAGGCCCTCAGGCAGTTCCTCTCAGGGTAGGGAAATGTTCTTTTTTAATATTCTTTCCATGGATTACCTCGAGGGCTTTTAGCATTCAGGCTTGCTCATTCCTTTTCCCTTGTGTTCCTAATAATTTGCTGTGGCTATTTTCAGCATGACATACAACTGCTGCTGCTGTTAATGAGGAATATTCACCTCAGCTCTTTCCACCTTCTGCTCAGACTATACGGTCCAGAGTGAAGCTGCACTGCAGAGAACCGCACCAGAAGGCTGCACCTGGTAGAATGACGATGCATGTGAGAGCCTGGCTGAGATGGAGGGAGGAAAGCTGTGACTATCACAGCCTGTGTCAGGGAGACCTCCAGGAAGCCAACACTACCTCGATCAGAAGTCTTGGGTGCTTAGAAACAGGGACCGTGTGTTAAGGTCTAGCATCCAGTGTGGGTCTCGGGGCCTGAAAGCGCAACTTCTTAATTAGTTCCTGTTGGCTGATGCAAATGAACTTGACATTGAGAGAAGCCCTTCTGCATTGGACTTTGCATTTTGTTTTGGAGACAGACGGCACTGTAATCTTTCAATGAAGTTTCTTAGGGTCCTTGTGAATACCGAGAGCCTCTTCATTTAGCTCTTGTCAACCAAATTGGAAGTTAATTAACCAATTAGAGACAAGATTTAAGAAATGTCTGCATTTAAAGATTATAAGATGATTTTGTTCCAAAATATGTATTGAACATTTCTCTGTAAACAACACAACAAAGCACCATGGGAGGATCTCAAAACAAAGAGGAGAAAAACTGCTCTATTCTTGAGGTGATTTGAACTGTGTCAGAGAGCTCCACTAGGAGTTCTTCTGTAGAAGTAAAATGCAAAGCTCTGGGGCAGGGGAAATGGCTCAGCCTTGAAGAGTGATTCCAGTTCTTCTAGAATATTACTTTGCTGCCTAGCAACTACATGGGGTGGCTCACCAGTGCCTATAACTCCAGCTCATGGTCCATCCAGAGCTCTCTTCTGACCTCTGTAAGCCCTGAAACACAAGCAACATATACAAACAGACACATACACTATTTTGGCTAATTTTTGGTTTGTTTTTTTATTTTTTATTGAAAATAGATTCTTCTATAATACAATACATCCCAACCTCCCTCTTTTTTTGTTTGTTTTTTGGTTTCATTTTGTTGTTTTTGTTTGTTTGTTTTTTGGGGGGCAGGGTTTCTCTGTGTAGTTTTGGTGACTGTCCTGGAACTCGCTCTGTAGACCAGGCTGGCCTTGAACTCACAGAGATCAGCCTACCTCTGCCTCCCAAGTGCTGGAATTAAAGGCGGGCGCCACCACCGCCCAGCACATCCCAACCTCCCTTCTCTCTGGAATCCACTCCTTTCAGAAAAGAGCAGGCCTCCAAGAAACAATAACCAAACAATACAAACCAAAAATACAGTAAGACAAGGTAAAAGCCATTATACTAAGGCTAGGAAAGACAAACCAACAGGAGAAATAGTGTCCCAACAGAAGGCGAAAGAGTGAGAGATACCTTAGCTCCAACAGTTAGGGCCTGAGCTCCTTCCTCCTCCCGTCTGACAATCCTTTCTCCACTCAGCCATATCTCAACCTCCTGTTGCTGATTGCATATGTGGATGGCGGTCTTTTATGGAACTTCTGCAGGACCTTAACATGGACATCAACAGAGCTCAAGTCAATACCATAGCATCCCATCTTTAGG
Source organism: Peromyscus melanophrys (assembly GCA_902168415.1). NCBI lineage: Eukaryota > Metazoa > Chordata > Mammalia > Rodentia > Cricetidae > Peromyscus > Peromyscus melanophrys. Next base: position 28,929 of record CABHPR010149321.1, on the reverse strand, counting down.
TCTGTTAACTCAACCTCCCTAGTGCTGAGATTAAAGGTGTGTGTGTGCCTCCCAAGTACTGGAAGCAAACTCATGAGATCACAAGTGCTGAGATTAAAGGTGTGAACCACCACTGCCTGGCTCTGTTTCTCTTTTAGACTGGATCAGTTTTGTGTAGCTCAGGGTGGCCTTGAACTCACAGATATCATTCTGCCTCTGCCTCCTGAGTGCTGAGATTAAAGGTGTGTGCCACCACTGCCTGGCTTCTGTGGCTAACTCAGGCAAGCTTTATTTGTTAGAGCATACATAAAATATCACCACATTTCTCCTTTTTGTCTAAAATAAAAAAGATTATAAATAATATAAAAAACTATATACAGTAAGTATAGTAACTATATACAATATATACAGGTAATAATTACATCAATAATGTCTAGTCCATTAATACTTGACAAATTCAGAGAAAATACTCCATTGTTTATCCTTGGTGAGTCCAAAGTGTTGTATCTAATTCACTTTCTATCCTAACTTGTATTACCAATCAAAAACTATCTTTTGATGTCTCTCAAACTTACACGTTTTACACCTCTTTAGTGAATTTCTTTTCTGAATTGTTAATAAGGAAAACTATAACTATCTAATCTTCAAATCCAGAGACCTGAGAAGGAAATATTAACTGAGTTAGCAAGAAATGAATGAAAACAACTTCCAAAAATTGTGAGAAATGACAGAAATAACTGGCTGCCTGTACACTCAAGATTCCTTTGCAATGTTGGGGCATCTCTTCAGCCTACAGGCCTAGCATATCTATCAGACTTATCTGTGAAGCAGAATTTTCTGAAGGGCTGTTCTCCCTTGTCTTGACAAAGTTCAGCAGTCCTTTCTTTTGTGTCCTGCTTGTCATTTGGACAGCATACTGTCAGTAGTCGAGGCAAGAGAACTTTCTTGCCCAGTGGCTAATTTTTGCCACAAAGAAAGTAAACTTCATATGGAGTTTCTTCCATGTCTATCATCTTCTCTGAAGCAGATTGGTGCTTCCAGGAGCAGACATGTCTCATTGTAATTTAAAAAAAAAAAAAAAAGAACCTATGTGTGGCATGAATCTTAAACAGTCTTATTAATAAAACAAATCTGAGCCAGGTATTGGGGTGAACACTGGAGGGTCAGAGAGACAGAATAAGCCACAGCTACCCTCACCTGGCCAACTTCTCGGCTGGTCTTGTTTCCTCAGACTGGAGGCCTCTGAGTCTTCATCCAGAATGGGTCTCAGCTGAACTGCTGCTCGAAAGCCTGAAAGCTTAACCAACCACATGCTTCTCCAGGCCAAAGGCTTCTAGTTTCTGGTCCTCACGCCTTATATACCTTTCTGCTTTCTACCACCACTCCCTGGGATTAAAGCTCGCTTTCTGGGATTAAAGGCGTGGGTCACCAGGCCTGGCCATTTCCAAAGTGGCCTTGAACTCAGAGATCCAGAGGGATTTCTGTCTCTGGAATGCTAGGATTAAAGGCGTGTGCAACCACTGCCTAACCTCTGTTTAATATTGTGGCTGTCCTGTTCTCTGACCCCAGATAAGTTTATTAGCATACACAATATTTTGGGGAACACAATACCCCCACACCTATGCTTTAAAACACCTTAATTCTGTAGATCTCTGAAGTATTTGAAGACAACCTGTCTATATAAAATGTATCTGTTTGACCTTGAAAACATACCTAACATGACTACAAGTTTCATTGTAATGACTAATTACTAACTTGCATTTCCTTATTATCCTAAATAGTTGGTAATAATAACTTTCAAGGATTAGAAATTTGCATTACAATGTTAAATGAGTTGCATAAGTACAATACCTTGAACAATATTAGAAATGTATGTACAGTATGCTCTAACAAAAATAATCTTAATTTTGTATCCATATACAAAGATCCATATTGATGTAAAATATTTTAAGCAAGTAGTTGCTTTTTAAAAGTAGATTCAATAATCTACCCTTTATCCTATCATTTCTATATCTTCTTTTTTCCAGAATAGATTCAATAATCTACCCTTTTATCCTATCATATCTGTACCCTCCTTTTTTCTTTTCTTTTCTTTTCTTTTCCCTAAGACAAAGTTTCTCTGTGCAATAGCCCTAGCTGTCCTGGAACTAGTTCTGTAGATCAGGCTGAAGAGTTCATCAGGTAAGAGTGTGGCTGTGGAGGGGGGACAAGCTTCCACATTTATTTACCCCAGAGTCTCTTGAGGAATGAGGGATAACAGATTTAGGTAGAAATAAAGAGGGGAGAGAAACAGAGAGGATAACCTCGGGTAGGCCTGGATCCTTATCCACTGGCCCAGAACTTTATTCCAAAGGATTATTTATAACAATGCCAATGGGAGGGGCAAAGGACCTAGATACAGCCAAGTGTAGACTCTTACAAACACCTGGTGCTCAGGCCCATGGTCCAATCAACCTCTTATGCAGTTCTGCTGGGTACAGCCACTGGGAAACCTAGATGGGCTCCAACAACTATGGCTTGCTCCTTTATTTCTCCCTGATCTTTCAGAATTTACCCTGATATCTGGCTTTGGGTTTTTATTACGACTAATTAGAATTCATGCTATAAAGCCTCTCTAATGATAACTAGACCAGGCACCAATCTATGAGTATATCAGAATAACATTAGAAATCATTTTATCATCATCATCATCATCATCATCATCATCATCATCATCATCATCATCAT